>JAJAVP010000036.1:12428-292401 GCA_020740425.3 Heterorhabditis indica
CTCTGCTTAACCTGACTAAAATCGTTACTGGAAACTGCACTGTTTCGGACAATCATACGAAAGTGGCATTCGTCGTGTTTCCTAGCAGGAATGTTTATGCAAACCGGTCAAGATGTTGGTTTTATTACTGTAAAGGTATCTCTCAATTACCTTGTCAATATTGTATAGTTTTAAAATTCTTTTTGTGACATAATTGTGTTGGTCTAAAATCTCTTCCCTGATTTCGTGATTACTCCGTCTAGAAATTAGCGCAACTAACTCAGGANCGGTGCTAAGTTATGATAGAGGACTGCTTAATATTTAACTTGTAGATACACAGCCACCACAGAGAATCCCCCTCCACTATTGCATTTAACCGCTGCACCACGGTGCGCTGTGAACCTCCGTTATGTACGCGTAGTATGGAGTCGCGGGATGTCATCGAGGTGGCTTTTAACTTTGAGTCTTCTATAAGGTTCAGATTACTAGAAGACGCTGGATTCGGAAGCAAAAACACCACGGAATATATTATTGAGATTCATATTTAGTGTTAAGATACGCATTCACAGCAGGCCAAATGCTTGTGAGATCGCTTGGATCTGCCAAGGGAATATCCGCATCCTTCGACATCAGTCTATTTATCAAACATTTCCGGTAGTCGCGAGGTTCACTGATGGCATTTGACAAATTCCAAGTGTTCCTTGGGTTAAATTCACTAATCATGTGGAGAATTTGGCGACCTAGTTTTTCAAGAAACCTGATTTCACTTTGTAATTAAGCAATATTTCTCGCTTTGGACTGCAATGCTAGCGAAGTAAACTTCTGGAAATTCAGCTAGTTTGACAATATTATGAGTTGCTAACATTGTTTGCACTTGTTGTGGAAAAAATTATGGAAAAACGTCTTATGCCCAACAGATGACTGAGTTTTTTGTCACACACTTATAGCGACAATTGTCGACTCAGTGAACTGCAACACTTAATCGTTCTAAACTGATTTGCTTTAATTTCTGACACTGCTTTGGTAGGCTTCATTGTATTTGGCGTAGTATTTGTAAACAAGCCAGATACTGTGGTAATCAGGTGACCCTTTAATGTGTAGCGTAAAGGAGCACTGGAAATGGAATTCGTACGGAGTGCACGTTGGTGTGGTATGGTTTATTCAAGGAATGATAATATCATACATACAGTATATCCAGAACAGGAGGCTCAAGGCATCTACATCTCTCTGACTGTGTCTCGAGTCCTCTTTTGTGAAAGCAGTTGGTGTAGAGACGCGGAGTAGACTGGAGATATACTTGAAGATGCGGCAAACTGTGTGTGCTCCGTCCGCCTGTTCGTCTACAAACTCTTGGGATAAAACTATTCTGTACTAAGGATTTTAATGTTTTTCGTTCCTAAAATAGCTTGCGGTTTTCTTTTGCGTGTTGAAAAAGGACTATTTGTATTTTCTTGTCTTACGGTACTAGTTTTTCTGTTTTTTTGGTTATACGAGTTTAAAAAATCTCCCATAAACAGCACATTTCTGTCCATTACATATAATTGAACTGTTCCTTCACAAATAAAGTTTTTAAAAGTTATCACCGTCATGGGAAATGCAAATTCAAAGCAACTGATGTACTGAATTAAAAAGATAGGTGATGAATTATGCGAAAAGAGTAGTGGTATTACTTTCTTGAATGTCCTCCGCTCACACCCTGGACGAGTCACATTATTTTTCAAATAGTTAATAGATAAAATATTATTGAAATGTTATGAGAGATTTGACGAATTGATCGTGTTGTTCTCGCTTTGCATATTTGAATATGTTCATTGATATAAAATAAATGTTGAAAAGAAAAGTCGTTATATATTCGGATCGTTTTAATTGTCTATGACACCAAGCTTTCTTCTTCCTGCCAAGACCAAAAAGTGGGTATTTCTACAGATTCATCTTGAATCCTTATCTGATAAGCACATTTGAAGCAAGACCACTTTCAGTGACGGCAGCAATTTCTTTCCGTGCCATTGTTTCTGGAGACGAAACTATTGTGAACGATCCACTGGGCACCTCATGAAAACAAGACTAGTCCTAAAAGGTAAAATAGAAGTTTTGAATTTTTTTAAAATCTCTCCTCATTACTTCATTACAGGAAATATCTAAAAATCATACAGTTTATAAAAATGAGAACGAGAAAAACACCTTTTTGATCGAAGAATGCAACAGTCCACAAATAAACAACTTAACATCGCTAGCAAAGTCTATTCTGTGATTTTTGACACCGCATTCCTGGTTTCGGTTAAAGTAAATAAAAATGTGGAAAGTGATTCTGAAATGTAAATGTCATTATTGGACCTATGTTCCTGATTTCGCATCTACTTACTCTTCCTCTTAAACCTCCTAAAGAGAAATTCTCGGTACGGCTCATTGAAATAAATCAGGCACAGAGTTGCAAAAATCCCATAGCTCGAAACCATCATCGTTGCTATGTTGTTGAGAATCTGTAGACCTAGACGACCGTCAAATACGCGAATGCGTACGAATATTAAGGGAATAAGTAGAAACACGAGAGGTACTGTAACCTGAAGAGTCCTACCATGAAATATCTTGTCATAATGAGTAATTTGGGGTGCAAGAAAATACCTGCCATATCAAGGAAATAAAGAACTTCCGCTGCACTTTTCGGGTACGGATTGAGAGATGCCCTGATTGATTCCACAGGACATAGAAGATGCGAAAAAATAAAACTGAGACGAACAGACCTAAAAATCCACTTTACAATTAACCTACGAGAAGATCAGTGAAGCTCAAATATTCCCACCCGTGAAAATGAGGACAGCTAAGCCAAAGAGGACAAGTAACCATCCACTGTGGGAGAAAGGCTTATAATAGACATTTGGAATTGTCAGTAGCTCCACTGCCCTCGGATCCCACTGCAAACAACCGAANATAAGAGAGTGTATTGAAGATATTCATGAATAAACTGGTAAAGCAGAAGTAGAGAAGAATGAAAAACCATAATTGCCTCTGAGTCAGTCTTTCGCTTACGACGCACTGATAACGGTACAAAAACAGTTGCATTATTGAAACTGACAAACCGCATAGGAGATTAGTAGAAATTCGCTGGAATATATTCTATAGTAAGAATTTTCTTACGTACGTCGACTTGAGGCTGTTTGAAAAACCCACGTAACATGTGAAAGTTGAGAATCCAAGAGTTGTGGTGAACAGTCCATATCCTGCTACAGCTATTAAAGGATAGAATTGCACTGGTTGGAAAAGAAAGTTGTAAAAAATGTCGATAGCAGAAGCCCAAATCTCAAAAAGTGATTGTTCTGGAGAGAAAATCTCCGCATTTTTTTTCATTGTACAAATTCTCTTGGAAAATAGGGCAAACTTTTAAATTCAGATCTACTAAAATGTGAGATCAAAACCTGGTAGTGAAGAAGATGCCAGCGGTACGTCTTCATTTCGCGGCTTGATTTGAATATGATGAGATACACTGCTAGTCCATTGATGAACAGGCAGATAGGTAAGAAAATCTTGTAGAACAAGAGCAGCAAGTCATTGTGGCCGTCGAAGAGAGTCAAATTCTCCATCTGTCCAAGAGGAGTAACTTAAGTCAGAAGCCTGACCACTGAAGAGGAAGTAACTGGCCTTTGTTTGTTCAATGAATATGTTTCGCCTTCGCATGTACAATTACAATTGTAATAATAATAAAGAAGTTCAGTGATCATGTACAAATAACAAGCCTCGTCATCCACAGAAGCACAATAGAATGAGGTAGACTGCCAGTCCAGGGGCAACATCAATAACTAGACTTTTGAGAAAACCACCTCACTCAGGGAGATGACAAACTCAACTCTCTTCGACAACCACAATGACTAACTGATGTTGTTCTATAATATCTGCTCACCTATCTGCTTGTTCATCAATGGACTGGCAGTGCACCGCATCATATTTAAATTTAGTGGCATTTTTCGAGATTTGTCCTCCTTTCATTGGAGAGGAATGCTGGAAAAGGTAAACTTCTGAAAATTCAACTGACTTAACTATATTATGAGTTGGTAACATATGTTTGTTTGCAGTGGCATCAGAGGGAAGTGGAGTTACTGACAATTCCAAATGTCTATTATTTGCCTTTCTCTAACAATCTGAAATCTGAAATATTAGGTGTATATAAAGTCTTTATTTTCAGCTCTTTGAAATATTTATTCAAAACTCAAAAAAATCCCACTTTTCTACCTCTTTAAACGCTTCTGAAGTATTTGAATCCATTCGCTGTTTATTACAGTACTTAAAAAATATTGATTTTGACGCCGTTGACCCATAACGCTCCGGAATGCCATGAACGTTAGAGACTGGTGCTTTGAAAACATTGCTTAATGAAAATCCGTTGCAGTCATAAAAGAGACTCATGGAATAACTGGAAGTTGATCAAGCAACAATTTCGGGACAATTACATGGTATGGGAAAATTCTGACCCTTAGAAAATAGTGAAAATTCTCTGAAGACAACATTGGTTACAGTCTTGGCTCATTGATCTCGCCAACATAGGAAGGGCTTTTGTGGGAAATTCTTTCGGCATAGAATGACTCAGGTACGACGACAATACAAAACGCACCTATTCTTGCGTAGACCCGGTCAGCCATCTATATCAATGCAAAGCTAAACATCTACGCTAAGAATGCTCCTCTGTACACTTGGTGGGGCATGAAGGGTATGCTGTTAAGCCTCCAACTGGGTGAAACGGTTACTGCCGAGCACTACAGCTCAGATCACTCATCACCAACTGACTGATTGGCCCAACGTAATAGAATAAAAAGGATCAGTTACTGGATAAGGCAGTCGGTATTGACTTTTGTACAGAATTAAAATATTTGATGTGTATATCAAATTTTATTTGTCATATTTTCTTCTGTGGAGCTGACGGAATTACGAAACAACCGACGTGCTGGGCTCAAGCACAAGATCTATAAATGCGTCTCATGGTAGAGTAGAATCGATAGTTATTGTAGCGTGAGTCGTCGAAATAACTGTCCAGAAATCATCTGCACACTACACACTAACAAAACCCGACTCTAAATAGAACATTAAATACGCCACGTAATTTTGCATTAGACTTCCTGTTCCCTATTTAGCTTGATTCAATCACGCCGTCTTGCAATTGTTCCTGTACTTTACTATCCTCACAAATATGCTATTAATGCCACGTGTTCCGCTTCAGTGATACTCGAATCCCATGTGTCATTAATGTTTTGCTAAGCTCTCGTCACATTCATGAAGTTAGGAAAAAGTTCTGACACTTTACCCAACACTAAGTAGCACTGGGTTTTAAACAACTTGTCATCTAATTCTTAGATTTCAAATAGTTACTCGGAAGAAAATACTGACCATTCACTGGAATATAATTAATCATGTCTCATAATTTATCCTTCCAGGTTTCGCTAAATTCTCACCAGTACATGAACTTGATGAGACGCTACTAAGCTGATTATCTTCCAAATATCCTAATATTTACGACAAAACCGATATCCTCCTCCAGTTCACGTCACCTACAATTCCCACAAAGCTATTTTGCGTCCCGATAGAGAGTAATGTCATGGTCTTATACACAATTATCCAACCTTGTTCTGATGGTGGCTCATTAGACAGGTTCTTATTTGCAATTGCCACAGTAAAAACCATGTTGTGATTTGCTAGTAACAATTTAGTCAAAAATTGTTGAAGCGAAGTGCTGAACATAAACCAGCCATTCTCGGTGTGGCTCGGACATTTGAAAAGGTTATTATAGTATTATAACCATAATTTTTGCTGTTTCGCGATTTAACCTAATTAATATAACAGAAAAATTCAACATTATTTCCTCGGGTGTTCAATGCATTTAAGTGATCAGCAGATTAGTAGCTATTAAAGGATTATTTATGTGAAACAAAAGTGCAGTGTTAATGCTTAGCTGCTTTAGCAAAAACGACAACAACCGTAAATTTATGAATTTGAACATTGCCTCTAATGTGGAGAAATATATTAACGCAATTTATAACGTACTATAAAATTCCAATGTACTTCTTAACGGGTCATATCAATATTATAGTATATTATAGTTATTTAGAAACCATTATTTTTACTAGTTGTGACAATGCCAAACATTTTTGCAGCACGTTTACAAATTCTGAGATTTCCATTATAGTATCACCCATTCTATAGAACAAACATGGCTTTAAGAAAATCTACGATAAATATGAGTGGATATTAATGTATAAAATAACCACTTGTCTCTTAAATTACAGAATATTAAACATAAAACAATGAAACACAAAGTAGTTAGGAATTATACAGTAGTTTATATAATTTAATATCAACCTAAGCTAATTTTTGAAGAGTTTAAACTATTAACTCAATATAATCAATTACTTGTGGATGTCAATCCAACAATTCCCAAGCATTCCATAAAGTATATTAAAGTGATAACTATACAAAATTAAATGAAAGGCAATTGTGAATGAAATACCGCCACACCCCTATTTTAAAATAATCTACAAAAAAAAGTAATCAAATAGTGAAACATGCTGCATTTCTAATGTTGTTGAAACTAATTTTAATATTAGTTCTGCATGCTCATACTGATTTTCTCCATAATCAGCTAAGCACACTTATAAAACCACATATTATAATGTATTAACTCTACTAACAAGTAACAGCAAAGAATATTAAAGTACACTAGTCATAACCTCATGGTCTGTTCGAGTTAACTTCATCAGGTTTTCCACTAAGTATATAATGAGGAAACTTAGTACTGCCAAATATATATAAATAACTCCCCCGTACAGCACAGCACAGCAAATAGATCAGTTTTTAGGTGAAATTTTCAGATGTTTATCGATTATAACTTACAGTAAATGCCTTTAAACTATAAAACGACTACAATTTGGTCAGACAATGCTCTAAACTTTTACAGCATTTAGTTTAAACTTGGCGGGCATAACAGAATGAAGAACGGCCGCTCGCGGCTGTCGAGCGTTGCGGCTACCTAATTTTCCCGTGATCTGTACAATAAACCTGTCGAAGCACGTGGGGTATCAGGGACCCGGATCTGCTGGGTTTTTACATTATTTCTTGATGTTTGATTGCAATCAATTACAAGTAATCTTCTAATGTATGCCGTTTATATGTTGTAGTAATTTATTCATGTTGTTTTAACATGTCTTATCGTTCAGAACTCTTATCATGAATGAAAGAAAAGTAACACTTTTAAATAGTTATTCACAGATTTAGAAGCTAACCAGAGAGGTACATAGTGCAATAAGTCGCCATAAATTGGTTTCTTCGTTAACTAACGACCTAAGGGGTTTCTCACTAGTCACATCATGTGTCATATGATGAGAGGATTCCCACTGCCAGTGTGATTCATGATCAGCTTATTCTATCTCACATGTGTTTCTTCCAATCTATCTCTAAGTTTTACTTTTTAAATTTATGGTACAAGGCGGTGTTTTCACTACAACTAGTAAAATTATCAGTTGTGATGGGGAGGTGCAGTGTACAAGGTTTGCTAGAGCTTTTGAATCTTCTTAATTTCGTGATATGAATAACCTGAAATGAATATACTAGTTATAACGCTTCGCTTTATGCTCATGGTACCTTCAGTCTGTGTTGCATCTCGTTTGGATCTTCGTCAAAATAATGGAAATAATTTTCCGCTGATAGTTATTCTGTCCTTTAGTGAATCTTTGGCGCCAATGTGTGTGAACTATGTGTTCTTTGACATCATTGATTTCCCCACCGGTCATGCTATTCGCTCCTGCATCTCCGCTCCATAATCTACTTAGTTTTCTTACGCGCAAATTCAGTAGACGAGTTCTATGTTGATGTATGCTTGTTTATTTAAGAAATTTCCATGAATTTGTGTGTAATTCTTAGATGTGCCCATTTATCGCATTTTTAAGAAATTGAGCTAAAATGCTTTTCAGGCGATAGATTTTATATTCAATGGGTCAGACTTTAAGTGAGCCTGTAACGACGAAGGAATCTGCATCGTGTGCGAATGATGTGTACACCGTAGGAAGTTCTTGTATGCAAGGATGGAGGATAAGTGAATACTTTTTATCCATATAAGTTCTGGCGTTTTTAGTCTTGGGTTTTTAAACAGTGCTAATGGGAGTTTAGAATATATAGGAAATGCAAGTATTTTTAGTATTTCACAAAAACATACTTGCTTCGTCATTCTTTTATTTTCTTGAGGACTTAATTATTGATTTGGGAAACCAATTATAGCTATAGTTTCAAATGTATTTGTATTAATCCTAGTTTTATAGAAAATATCCTAGCAGTTGTTAATTTAATAGTCCAGATATGGAAGATGCGCATACCCATTTGCTGGCTCTTCCTGATGATCCACGTTGTGCGTTTTTTGCCGTTTACGATGGTCATGGTGGTCCTAAAGCTTCACAATTTGCCGGAATTAATTTGCACAAGCAAATCTTACAGCAGTCTGATTATGGTTTGCCATATATATATTATTAAGAAAATATTTCAAACTGTATTTTTACTATTTATTTAGAAAAGACTATTTTTTTGTTCATAATAATAGTATTACCTATTTATATGATTACTTCACTTCCATTATTTGATATTTTATGATTTTCAGCTCAAGGCGATATTCCTAGTGCTTTACGAAAAGGTTTCTTGGCTTTAGACGAACAAATGCGAACTGCTGATGAGATGAGGGACGACGTTTCTGGTGCGACCGCTGTTGTTGTTATCATTAAGGGTGATGTTATTCACTGTGGTTAGTTACAAACGAATTTTCCATATTAAATTGTTCTTGTTAATTGATCATATTATTACTAATATCTTCAGTTTATATTTATCTACTATTACATAAATAAGTTTATATTTGGCCATCTTAGAATAATTTTTTATCGCTTTTTCTGCTTCTTGTAGCTAATGTTGGTGACTCCCGAGCAGTCGTTTCGGTTTGCGGTGAGGCACGTCCACTTTCTTATGATCATAAACCTGCTCATGAAACGGAGGTTCGTATTTCCATTCTCTGTATAATCTTTACTGCAAGGAATATTATTCAACATGTAGTTCAGGCCGGATGATCAAACGATTTTTTGTCGTCTCTACTGTTTAATGAAGTAAAAAGTTTAGGCAAAACGAATCGTTGCAGCTGGTGGTTGGGTAGAGTTCAATAGGGTGAACGGAAATCTAGCCCTTTCTCGGGCGCTAGGTGATTTTGTTTTTAAACGTAGTGAGGGAAAGTCGCCAGAGGAACAAATAGTTACAGGTCTGTTAGTAGTTACTTGTTTATCTATTTTAAAAAATTTTGATTTGTCACATTTTCTGATGTTTTCTTATCTCTTGATGTGATTACCTGCTTTTCAACTGTGAAAGCCTTTCTGTCAGTCCGATTTGATCTTCTGTATTTTCTGATAACGCATTCGTTCCATCATGTGACAGTCTGTTTTTGCACGAAAAGAGTGAATTGTATGGTTACATATAAGTTTAACATGTATATACAATATTAACTTCCTTCTGTAACTTAACTTCTATAACACGAAGTAATTCAGTATCACAGCTCATTTGTTTGCGAAATAGTCTCCCAATCGCAGCATTTAAATGCATATTTCTGCCGTGGGATTGTGTGACCGTGTGATTTAGCGGCTGGTCGCGTCAGTTGACTGGGTGCGATGTCACGGTAGTTCTAGTAGTGTAGTGTGGTGCGCTGTAAAAGGAAAATCACTAAACTCGAAAGTCTGTTATTGTAATATATGGAACACTGGTTTCACATTTATATTTCATGTCGATATTATCTGTGCTATTCCAGCATATCCTGATGTGATAACTGAAAATATAACTGAAGACCACGAATTTATTATATTGGCGTGTGATGGAATATGGGATGTTCTAAGTAATCAGGAAGTAGTAGACTTTGTACGAGAACGACTAGCAGAACATCGCGATCCTCAAACGGTTTGCTTCTATTCTCTAATAGTGAAATTGTTTAACCAAGGCTTTTTAAACGTATTGGAGTGTTTTATACTAAAATATAGGTGCAAAGCAAATAGTAATGTTCTTATTATATTCTAATAGCTATTAATATTTTTTCAATGTAGTCAGATTTCTATCATAGATCTGTGAAGAATTACTCACTCGATGTCTTGCACCTGACGCACAAATGGGCGGAGTTGGTTGCGATAATATGACAGTAAGAATAGACTGTTATTATAGTATATGAATTGAGGTTGTAGAACTACTATGTGTTGATTATAATGTACATGTTTCAAAATATATATTTGTACTTAATTTTAGGTAGTATTGGTTGGGCTTCTTCATAAAAGTGGTTTTGATGATCTAGCCGCTAAATGTGCCAGACCCTCTATCGTTGATCTAAAAAAAGTAAGGGAATGAAATAATTAATTGTAATATTTGTAATATAAGTCCACTTAAGGTTTCATATTTTGACAATTATCTTAGATTTTTGAAAACTTGATAGGACGATGACGAATCGAGAGAAGAATCATCAGCTGCATCAGCTACGTTAGAAGAAGACGATGAAGCTCCACCTGCCGAGTTTTCAGCATAATGGTAAATATAGGTCATCATAATGCGGTAAAAAATTTAAATAATCCAGTTATTATTAAGTCTATATTGGTTTATCTATGTATTTCTAGGTGACCAATATGTGGAGGGAGTGCTATGTGATAGGCTTTGCTCAAAGCACCAGCTTTGTCTCCTCAAATTCTCATTAATTAGCTACTATGGAGGAAAAGCGGTTATATCTGTTTGATCCAAACCATTGGTTTTATTATGTACGTGCATGTTTTAAATACTAATGATTTACCATAATAATTATGCACATACTAGAACCGGTGGCTGTTTTATTGTATAGTTTAATCATATTGAACGGTTTCCATTGTTGCCAAATCTTTATCGCTTCTGATGTTAACTGTTGTTAATTAAATGGATGTCGTTAATATTATGGGAAGGCACTACCTTCCGCAGTGTAGTGTGTATTGTACGATGACATGGCTGCTCCGATCTCGATTAATTTTATAGATCGTAGCCGCTAGTCTTCCAATCCACTGTTTCGTTTCCATTCCAATATTTATATCGCGATCGGTGCTCTTTTGAATTCTCCAAGATTTCCGTGTTACGTTTCAGTGGTAGGTGATGAACATGATTGACTCGCTGATTTCGTTTATTTGTTAGGGAGCAATCAACTTAAGTTCATATTTGATTGTATACGTTCACATATGGATAGTAGGGATGTTTTAGGATCATATAGGAGTGGTAGTATTTTGATAAATATGTTAGAATATTTTTTAAGCAGAGGATGTTTTATTAATTTAGCAAACGTTAATTGGATTGCTGTGGGGTGAATTGCCTAGGCCCACGACCCCTCATCCCCATTCTCGTATGTAGGAATATTGTTTGTGTATATAAATTGTTGTTCTGAAAATGTGTGTTAGAATAAAGGATCTTCGGTAGTAGTTTGTAGTGTTATGCGATGTTCGAGGAAGGCGCGAATTCACTTTGATCTACTGGCGGGAACGTCCGTGGTGACTGTCTGGTTCAATGTCCACTCCGTATGCAATTCCATTTTCGCCTCATGCCGCGCACAGTCGTAATCTTATTGGGAATAGCCATATTCACTCCATTTCAGGTAGATTTGTCTCTTCGAACTTGTCTAGAAGACCATTTAATAACTACTTATGTCTGGTTTCCACTTTTGTTTTTTGCATACATCTATTGCATAAGGAGTTTGTCTCTAATTTTGCTAAATTTGGTTTTCATACAGGTGTTGTCATGTGACAATACCACTGAGTTCGACTGTCAGGTAGGATGCATACCACTGGAGTGGATGTGCGACAACATATGGGACTGCGATAATGGACTCGTAATCCACCTTTTTTTTCAAAACTTTGTGTTCTCTAATTTTTGAATGTAGATTTCCTTTACTTTATTATTCTTTTAGGACGAATATCACTGTTCTTATCTTCATGAGTGTAGGCCTGGTTTTATGATCTGTCGTGATGGCGAATGTGTACAATCCGACTATAAATGTGATGGTGAGTGGGACTGTTCAGGAGGTGATGATGAAATGCACTGCAAAGGATACGATACAAGTCACTTGAGGTTTGTCTCTACCATCTGTTCTATCTACTCAGTTATAAGTTACAAGTGTTAATTTTTTGACTTCTATGTCAAAGTTTATTTTTAGAGGTGAAAGTGAGTCGTTGATACAATCTACTAGCCATGTTTTGGTAGATGAAGAATGTCCTCCTCCGAAATTCAAATGTAGAAATGGGCCATGTATGATAGAATGGGTTGTTTGTGATGGAATGAGCGTAAGTAACCAAATTTTTTCTGGTAACGTAGTTAGTATCTCGTCTTATCATGCACAGGACTGTCCCCTGGGTGATGATGAATTCAACTGCACTGCCAGTCATACTTCATCTCCTGAAATATGTCACACTAATTCTGTCCTATGCTCTGATCAAACAGCATGTGTTCCCAAATCATGGGTTTGTGATGGAAATGAGGATTGTGCAGATGGTAGTGATGAGGTAAACATTATTTTATTTTAAGCCTTTAGATACTTGTTGAATGTAAAATAAGAAATTTTAGGCAGATTGTGATATCCCAAACCTAGACAGTTTTCTAGAGGGTTTATCTTCTATTGAGTTATGCAAATCTAATGAGCTACGTTGTCGAGGATGTAGGTGTATTTGTTTATTTTAACATTATCTGCTTCATTACCACATATCTTCGCAGATGTACATAAATGTATACCAATAACCAAAACATGTGATGGAACAATGGATTGTCCTGATGGGGATGATGAAGGGTCTCAGTGTGATCAGTGTAGAGAAAAAGGATGCGAGTACCAGTGTCACAACACTCCCCAAGGTGTGTAAAAAACATGCGACGTTCATAAGCTGTATATTCCATTTTGTAGTAACTGAAAAGTACAGGTGCACGATGTGAGTGTCCCCACGGATCAGTGCTATCTGATGATGGCGTTTCCTGTTCTGATATCGATGAATGCCACTCAGCAGAGGGAAAACAATGTCAACATTACTGTGAAAATAGAAAAAAAGCGTAAGCAATGGATTTACTCCAAATTATTTTCATATATTACAAGTTAAATTTCAGGTACCACTGTACTTGTGCGCCGGGGTACCAATTAGGCCATGATGGTCATAGTTGCCGTCTTGATCGTGATCATGAAGGAATGCTCTTCATTAGTCTTGGTCCTGAGGTTCGCCGTTTTAAGCTTGTAGTTGTAGCTAGAATTTAATGGAACGTGTTTCTAGATTAGAAGGATGCCACTTTTCGAAGCACGCACTTCTCAGGAGGGATACTCAACTGTCCAGTTTTTGGGGTCGCACGGTACCGTTAGATCTATTGATTACCTCAGTGCCAATCAAAAAGTATATCTAGCTATTGGTGGGAGCACTATGGATGGAGAAATAGTAAGTTATTGTTTTAATGTAAGGAGGAATGTTTACATAATTCGGTCTTAGGCTGTTTCATCGGGTGGTCTCTTACGAGTTATTCGTGAAAATGTCATCGGTGTCGGACAAATCGCTGTTGATTGGATAGGTGGAAACATCTACTATACACAAAAGTGTATGTTTGATTTGCAGGAATAATAACCCCCCATTATGCTTGTTTTACTGGTTTCAGACCCCTCTAATACTCCTGGAATAACTGTTTGTGTTATGAATGGATTTTTTTGCCGGCAAGTCATTCACGGTCTTCTAGCAGATGATCGAGATGCTAGTCGTAGACAGAGCTACAGAGGTATGAGATTGTTCTAGAAATACATGAATCTTTAGAAAAGTTTTGTATATCTAAGGTCTTGCGCTACATCCTCTACGAGGTGCGATGGTTTGGATCGATTCATTTAATGGAAGACATAAAATTATGATGGCAAATATGGATGGGAGCAATGTGGGTGTAATTTTATCTTAGAAAATCTTTTTAACTCTGAATTGAAGTACTTTTCAGGCTCATACACTGGTTGATAACAAGTTGGACTATCCTAGTGGTATTTCTGTAGATTCCATAAAGAACGATGTGTATTTTGGGGATGTAGATAAGGAAATGATAGAAAAGGTCAACATGGATTCCGGGGAAAGGTTTATACTTCTTATGATAGACCTACTTTATTTTCACTACTTCGCTTTTACAAGTTACAGAACTGTTGTCTTAACTAGTGGTGTGCATCATCCTTATGATTTGGCCTACTTCAATGGATTTCTGTATTGGAGTGATTGGTGAGCTGATCTATCATATATTAGCCAATAATAAGTGCATTCAGTGTTGATTTTTTTTTTCTACTAATTTAAGCTTCATTAAGAATGATTTTTAAAGATGAAAAATTGTTCGCCTCTTCAGGAAGTCCGAGTCTTTAAAGGTGGCGGAGTTAAGCATTCATCATTCATCTGCGCATGTGATCCACTCATTTAATCGATTTCCCTATGGTATCGCCATCAACCACACATTATATCAGGTCTACTTTTTTACATGCAATTAAGTGAGTTCTTCTTGTAATCAGGTACATTGCAGCCAACTCCATCATCAGCCAACCCGTGCTCAACTATTGATTGCCCTTGGATTTGTGTAGCTATTTCAAATGATGGTTTGCTGGAGGCCAACTGCTTGTGTCCTGACAATTATTTGGTTGTGGATGGAGATTGTTTACCTCTATCAAATACGTCTAACAGTGAGGTAATGGTTGAAAATCTTTATAAATAGTAGTCTCTGTAGTTCTTTTTATTTAGATTGCTCACATTGGCGTCGCATTAATGAAGGAATATTGTGATGCTCAAATTGGGTGTATGAATGGTGGCACGTGCGAAGATATTGTGAACGAGCATGGAAGGCTGGCTAAAATCATATGCAGGTTAGTCAGAGGCTTGTTTTGTAATATTTGAAGGCTTAAGCCCATTTCTTATAAAAATTCATTATTTACAGTTGCCCATCTCCATATGAAGGTGACCACTGTGAACGTTTGAACCCTGCTCGACAAGCAGCTGATGCACTTGTTTCTAGCTCGGGCAGTGGTTGGACTGCAGTATTTGGGACTTTGGCATTTCTCATCATCCTTGCTGCTGCTTTTATTTTTGCCTACCAGAAAAGCAAAACAATTAGGTTGAATAATGTGTCATTTTGACTCGTAGGTAGCATTATTTTAGATAGTTTTATTTTAGTGAAGTGACAAAAACTGTCGTGAGCCGTATTCAGCAGTTACCCTCGCCAAGGCTACCCAAAGTCCGACCTATAATGGAGTCGTTTAGAAATCGAATACCAACTCTCCCAACAAGGTATTTATATTACTTTTTTCGATATACCTTATTAGTAACTTATGAATGTGCAGCGTACCACGAGCCGCTCGCACTGAAGTTGCTCGCTCAGAATTCGACAATCCGCTATTTGCTGGAGATTCGTCATCAGAAACATCACCTGCTACCTCTAGGGGGGGGACTACGGTAGGCCGTGATTGTCATTTCTAAGTTCTCCTGATTTCACCAGTAAATTTGTTTCACTTTTCTTTTATTTAAGACATCGTTTTCAAACCATCTCTACGCTGATGTAACTCATGCAGCGCCATTCAGTGGCATCGAAGTCAGCTACAGTAATAAATTCGTCCACTAAACCATTGTAAAATCAACCAGAGCACCACTGTTTTCAATGATTATAGGCAAACATTTTTCTAACGATGACGTCTGTGATATTTTTATGTAGGCTAATAATGTGAAGTTTTATCAGATGTTTTATGCTTGTATGTTCCAATATTAATAGAAATATAAATTGCATATTTGTTATTTCGAGATGAGTTTTCACGTTGATTGTTGTTAAATCGTGGTAGTGTTGTGTTATGTGTCGAGAGTGGGAGTTTGGTGGTGGGTGCGTCAGAAGTGAGTAGTAGCTATGAGCTTAAATAGATGGTTAAACTGGAAATTAAGGAGTGAGGAGAAGTTCTAAAGGGAACTACCATAGAAGTTAGGAGCAGTATTGAAAATGGGAGCATACGCATTGAAATGGATATGTTAAGGAGGTCGAGCGTTACGTCGCTACTGGATCGGAATAGGAGAGGCGTGTGAAAACAATTGCGTCAAAAATGGGTCTCTAATTCCAAGGATGCTATTTTGAGATAAACTTCAACATGCTTCAATTGTGGCTAATCTCTCATATGAGATGTACGACTGCAATATACAAAACCCTGTTTGCATAAATTCCACTAAGGAGGCCTTGGAGACGAGTGGAAAATTAGTAACGCTGTTTTTAGAATAAAAAGCGTATTCAATAAGTAACAATGGAATATATTAATGTATAGTAGGACAACATTTCATAATAATAACTCTTTTCATCAATATTTATACGTAGTGTCTTTCTGCAGTATCTAATCAGAAGTAAAACTGGTAACATTCGCAGCTAAATTTTTTAAGCCAGTATTAATTGATTGCATGGGTTTAGACAAAGCATGAAACCTGGAAGACTCTTATATAATGAGTTAATAGCCACTGAGTGGGTCTTACCAACTAGACTCACTTTCTGCTTCTTTCTTGCCGCTTGATGCATGTGTCCTCGAATTTCTCACTATCTTCTGAATCCTTTTTCAGTTTCCATTTCTTAACCCTTAATATTTCATCAGTTTTATGCGGAAATTTCTGCGGTCCATTGATTTTCTACGCGGGGCGGACGGGAAATTCGGGGAGTGAGAGATGGTGGGAAACGCAGAGGTGCAGACGGTGAGCGCGCAGCAAAGGCCAGGAAAAGTGCGCGTTTCTGGCATCACGCCACCCTGCGATGCTGCCCCGTAAAAGGAAGCTTAATGAGGTTGGTTTTGTTTTTCGCATAACTACATGACCGGTGACCTCTTTCTTTCCTCTCTTCTTAATCTTTAGCTCAAATATTTTATAGTCTCTACATGATGTATATCTGATTCAATCTCAGCTCATCTACTGAAAGCTAAATGAAAGACCTGATTCTCACACTTGATTAGAATCATTCTCACTGCGAAACACCAAAAATAGCAAGCGCTCGTTAAACGATAACTGCTAGATCATTTAAACATTATCTTGAACTATTTTTTCAATTAATCTTCGATGTTTTGCTAGTGCTTTAACACAAATGATGATTATCAGCCTATAAATTACCAGCAAAGAGTTGCTTTTGCAGAATAACATTGAACAAAGGAGCTGTCCTAAATATGTAATTTTAAAGCTCCTATCAGACACTGACTGTGCGAGTCTCTTACAGTTTGCAGTATGTCTCATCTTTCATATATTCGTTTATACAGTCGTTGAAACTAGTAGATGTAATTATTTGTTATGGAAATAGGTTTCTTTAGCTTTCTCAAGGGATAGCCGATATTTCATTTGTCTCTCATCCTCGTGAATACTTTGCCACATTTGCGGATGTGAGTGACTATTCACAGTCAGCACAAGATAGTTCCGTTGGTGAGCGGACAGTCAGTGATGCCTTTGTAGTGAATAATACGACGGGTAATATCTTAAATAAATGGTAAGTTTCATCGTTTATTGTAACGTAGGAAATGTTAGAGGGAAAAACGGAGGAGAGTATCGCTAAGGAATTAGAATTGTTTCCTATTTACAACTCTAACTTACCGTTAATATTTTAGTGCTGATAATGAAGTAACTAATCCATCTGTAATGGATGAGTCAGCAGGCGACTCAGATCAAATGGAAACAGAAGACGACTCGCTCGCATCAGCTGCTCATTTAAATGACGTGTTGAGAACTTTATTCGGAAAACAAGAAAATACGAAAATCTCAAATCAAGTAGGCCAGAATATTATATGTTATGGAAATAATATGGACTTTTTGAGAGAATATGAGCAATAATTAGAATAACAGTCTGTTTGAGCCGTATTTAATCGGAAAAGGCAAACTTTATATAATTAATTTCAATTTAGATATTTAATTAATTTGGGCATTATATTTTAGTCCCAAAATGATTCACCACCTCCAGTCATACCTGGTACAGGCCAAGCGACTTGTAAATTGTGTGGTATTAGTGTCAGCTGTAAAAAGTCAGTCTGAACACAATGAAATTTATGTTAATAATTTCAAATAGCAACGTAAATTTCTAACAATCCTAGGATCACCAATCTATCCGCTCATGCTCTCAAGATTCATTGTCCAATACCACTGTGGGTTTGTCCACTTAAAGATTGTGGCTTTGAACATGCTGATTTTGGCAGAGTATGTTGTTCTAGTCTCACTTTGTTCTATTTAATATGCTACTATCTATTTGCTGATTCTATATTTATGTCTAAAGGAACTGAAAAAAAAACCTAGACTTATTATTTTTAATACATATTAGAAATTTCATTTATTTTACAGAAGAAAGCCTATTAAAATTAAATTATTATTTGGTTATGGAGAACTATAAAACCTGTAAATGCAGTAGCTCTTGTATATTCTAGTAGAATATAATCAGTGTTATACGGTACTTTTAGGCTTTTGGAATCAAATCCTGTAGTTTTTCAATAGTCTAATCTTATTGAAAATCAATATATTGCTATTCAAATAACTGGTACTGATTATATTTCGTCTTTATATTCCAGGTGAGGTCTCATATTAGAACAACACATAGTGATTTGGAAGAAGGTCCAAAAGATAACAGAAATGCTGAAACTGTGGCTGAGGCACAAAAATATTTGTCCTACTGTTACCCCTCAGTTGATTGGGTTTGTGTTTGTATCTTCTCACGCTTTATCTCCCTTTTTGTGTCTCTTCTGTTTCCTGTTTTTTTGTCACTTACATATTATTCTGGTCTATATGTTTTAATTCCCTCATTCACATAACTTTTGCTCTTTGCGTGTTATTTGCTTTTCTCGCTTTTTCATTAAGCATTTGGTCAAGTTATTTTCTCTGTATTTACGTAACGTTTTAGTTTATTATCTGTTCCGTTTTACATAAAGTGAAAATCGTGGTAATACCTGATTTTGAATTAGTTTAAAAATGCTTGTTTGCAATTCTAGATTTAGTATTTTTTTTGTTAGACTATATTTATCGTTCTTCCTGCACATAAGCTTGTTATTGACTTCTCTGAGTGTCGGCTTATTAAGAATATTTGACGCTGTCAATTTTCTTTAAAGTAATTATAAACTGCATCCTTACATGTTGCGATATTGCAGAGCGCGATGTTATTCCCGTTCTTTCCCTCTCATTTTCTTCTTCATAGTTCAGCTAAGCCTATGTATTCCCTAGTTCTGTTCACTAAACATGTATATAATTATTTTCCAAGCGCTACTTGAGATGGTTGTATGTAAACTAAGAAAATATTGAAAGCTTACACCTTCATTATGCTTTAACTCAAAACGGCTGATATAGTTTCCTTGGAGAAGTTTTTTGGATACCTCTACGTCATTTGTCACATGAAATTATTACATAATAGATTTCTAGAAGACAACGAATTTGTCAAAACATCACACACATTAATAAATAAGATCTGTCAACTTAGTGCGTGATGTAAAATGAGAGATATTGTGCATGGAATGGTCATTTTCATTATTTATTTATTAAACATTTAAATAAGCTTGTAAGCCCAATGGCCATTTTTCCTAATCTTATTCTCTAGTGTTTGTCATACCATCTCATTGGTGTAAAATTTGTTCAATTGTCTTAGCTGTCAGAAAATTTATATTGTTCTCTCTGCTTAACATTTATAGATTTGTTCCACTTTAAAATCTAATTATTATTGTTTTTTTTTATAATTTAAGTATATTAATATTAATAAGTCGGGATAATTATGCTATTTGGTTTAGGTTACTCAATATGCGAATCTTATTCCCACTCTCTCCTTCACGTCACGAGAATGTCGTCAAACATGTGAAAATATTACTGATTGGGAAGCACTTGTGATAGACGATTCGAATAGAAACACACCTGTTCAATGTAGCGGTTGTGGATTGACGGTAGTCGAATTTCTCATTTGTTTGTTAATTTGCGATTAATCTTTATTAACGGTCTTATTTCGTAATTGGGAAGATTTATATTTAAATATATATTTCTATATATCAAATAGAAATTAATCTTTTCATACTGTAGGTAGCTCTCAATAAACGGAGTGTTGAAGATCATGTGAAGACAGTTCATCTAAACAGCAGACCTTATCAGTGTGGTGTTTGCGAGTATTCGAGTCCTGATGAGGTAGTGTGCGGAATTTTTAATGGGGGAGCGTAGAAATATTTAAAGTGTGGCAATATATATTATGCTTTTTAAAATGGGTGGTAATTATTTTAGTGGAAGGTTCGTGTTCATATTTCAATCAAGCATCCCGAAGTACCATTTGTGAACGTCTTCACAGTGGCAGCACATCAAAGACCACACTTGTTCATTCGCGACTTGTTCCCTGCCATTGCTGGTGAGTAACTTAACTTACTTTTGTTATCATCGTTTCTGACTAGTTTATTTTAGCTAGTCTGCCCGAAGATGAAATTGATCAGATAATTCGAAGTCTTCGAACTACTTTTGCTCCAATACCTTCTCAACCGTCATCATCATTATCTAATTCTACCGTAGAATCAGTTACTTCTATGTCTCTTCCTGATCCTACAATATCAACCCATCAGGTGAAGGTAATATAAATTATAATATTGAAATATATCTATTAACTCTTGAATTATAGACAAATGCAGTGGAATTTCATAATTTTATTGCTTTTATTTAGATTAAGATTTCAGATAGCACCGCCTCAGGTAACGTCATCAAAAGACTCTTCATGTTCTCTGGGCCCAGTGGACCCCGTGCAAAGTCTTTTCCTCAACATTCTCAATAATTCCTCTATTGTGATTTTTCTTCGATTAAATAAAGCTCATTAGAAATTACCATTATCTTCGACAAATCATTATTTAAAACTAATAATTCAGAATTCTCCTGGCGGAATCAGGCGACATGTTGGAGTACGAGTGGATCGAATGGGAAGCAAAGTCGACTGTGCTGTACGTTACTATTCTATAAGATAGTGAAGGGAAATCGGATATATTGTTTCTTTTTTAGATGTGCAAAGCATCGGTAGAAGCAAAACGGACAATGTTAGTATCTCATGCTAAATCACATTGTCCACAACGACAATGGCAATGTCCTCACTGTGAAACATCTGCAGCATTTCACAGTAAGCTAAAGCTGCATGTTCAAAATGCACACAAGAGCGATTCAGAGCCTGTTGATATGTAGTGAGTTTTCTATATGTTAAGATTAAAATATGGTTAAAACTAAATTAAGAGTAAGCTAAAGGAATAAAGTAGTAAATAAGATATATAAATATGAATTTAAGTTCCCCGGAGCTTGAGAACAAATGGTTAGAGCTCTTCCGCCAATGTTTTCCGCAATTCGCAAATCAATGTTACGTCGAGGAATGGAAGTTTAGATCGAAGCAACAACAGCATGGTGGTAGCCAATTTGAAGAATGGCTTAATCGAAGTAATTTTTCCAAAACTAACAACAACAGCTTGGTCCAACTTAATAATATATAATTCTTTCAGGTGTGGATTCTGGCGAGCAGGCACGTCGCTCTATCCTCATAGAAGGCGATTTGCTTGATGAGACAAAGTGAAGTTAAATAAAAAACGAAAACATCTCCAAATCTAGCAAACCAATAAATTGCTTTCCAACAACAAGAACTGTTAACATAAAAAATTAAATACAGTATTCTTTTGAGTATTTATTTTAAAGTAATCATTCTTATCCCAGATTTAATTGTCTTTTAACACAATCAGCAGATATTTCTGAAGTGATACACATGTATCAATATAGTCGTCTGTTAAAATCCTACAGGCTAAAACTAAATAACAGTGATACATGGAACATACAAATAAACGCCTAACAACACTTCAGACCAATTCAATCTAGATACTTAAGCAACTGCGTTGATGCATGTAACTCAACTGATCTAAAAAAAAGTAGCGTAGGTCATTTGCAGTTCACGATAAAGTTTGAGGTTTACGTGAATAAATTACTTCATCTATCAAACGATTATTATATTATACATATTCTCATGAATTTAGGGAGTATAATAAGGCTATAAATTATTACCGCTACAATACAAAGTCAGCCGCATTAAACAAGATTATGAAGACATTAACAATCCTAATAAAACTAACAAATATGAAAAACAACCCACAAAAGTAACTATGTTTTATAAATACTCGTGTGTAGCAGAACACAGATCACTCAATGAAAAATATAAAAATTATGGAGCGTAAAACATTTTGACTCTGAGCACTTGATTAATAATTAGAGACAAAAAGTGAAACTTGACGAAGAACTAAGCAACTTTAAAACTTGACCAATAATTGAAAATGAGGTAAGATAACGCAAGACTATATTATTTTTGCGACCGATAACGGTGTTTATATTCATAATGCCATCGACTAAAATCCACATTGAAGACAACAATGGATCCAGAATCAAGACCACACAAGACGAATCGATGATTGGCCGAAATAGCAACAGATCGAACAGGACTATCCACAGGCTATAATAAAAGAATAAGGGACTGCACGAATCAAAATATGATTAAATCTTTAAAAAATACCTGGAAAGTATATAGTTTTTGTAGTGGAAACAACCTCCAAACTGATACTTTTCCATTATCAGAACCCATAGTTACATATTCTCCATCTCGCGTTAAACAAGCGCATTCAATCCTAAAATCAACATTAGTATAACTATTGTAATCCAACGAAATTGCATATTAGTGAAAGAAATAGATGAACCTATCATCAGTGTTGGCATCATCTAGTTGACGAGCAGTAGTTGAAAGCGTGACTAAACGAGAGTGACCATATAAAGCCAGTACAACGCATTCACGGCTCATTAATAGGAGCGAAACCCGCTGGCCACCTTCTACACGACGAAGTAAATCTCCAGTAGTAGTGTGCATGAGAATAGTTCCATCTGTAAAAAAAATAGACCTAATTGAAATAAGAAAGGAAAATTGTCTTACCTTCACATCCACTAAGGACAATTCCGTGTTCTGCTGATACAGCCAATGCTGATATGCTTGCTTCATGTCCTGTCAAAATAGATCGTGGTGATGGCAATTCACCTGCTTGGTTATATTCACCAGCGATGAAGCCTAACTGGAACATACCACCATATGTATTATTCAGTATACCACATAAACACAGCAAATTGATACAGAACCGACTTGTCCATTCCAGTGCCATAAAGCCACTGTACAATCAAGGCTCCCGGTTGCTACATAACAATCAGCGAAGAGACTGGTTTCAGACCTAGCTATACATGTCACAACATCACCATGGCCATAGACCACCTGCCGCACACGAGCTACAACAAAAATCATGAGAATCAAAATGAATAAATATATAACAGTTTGACTAATTCACCAGTATCAGTGTCAATAATTCGGAAGCTATAATCAGGATAACCACATGCGATAACACTGCGACTATCAGCAGTGCTAACAAAATTGTTCCATTTTATAGCTAGTCGGTTATCAAATGAATCCCCTAAATGTCTTCTGGCTACTGGATTTGTCGGATTGCCAGACGCTAACAGAGGATCAACGGTTAGCGGTAGCTCTACCTATAATATAAATATTGTAAAATAACATGGACCTGTTTGCTATCACATAACCAATAATCTAGCCTGTAATAAAGCTCAATAAATATAAAAAATAATGACAATCTAACAAAATTCTAACTTGTAATGTCCCCTCTCCTTCGTTAGTTTTCTCACCACCTAAATTCAGAGCACTTCGCTGGTTATTTCCATCTATAAAAACGTTTGTGACTTGACCTTTATGATAAATAGGCTTTTAAACTCTACACACAAAAGGATTATTACTTTCATTACAATATTCATTATATTTAAGTATAATATAGTCTACAAACATGTGTACGCATTGTCCCATTTATTGAGAGCAAATACGAGATTCTGAGCAATGGAAATGACAGTCGGCTGTGGCAGTTGATGGAAGGTATTCGCAGCTAGGTATACTATTGGACTGTTTGAGATAAACTTCATCAACATACACAGATCATCATCACAGCGACGGAACATCATAGGAGCCTTATAAAGCACAACGATTATAATAAATAAAAACAGAAAACAGAAAAATCTAAATAGAATGATGAGCGGCACTCAATTAATCTTACCATAGTCATGACAGAATGTCTGGGAGGATGTGCCTCTGTTAATAATTGAACTGGCGCTTGTCCAAAAGACATCATTTGTTGCTGTACTGCTTGAAGTTGAGTAATATTTTCAATTGACTTTAAATCTACTGCTCCTTCATATGTTAAATAATAAAATACATTTGTTGCACGAACCTAAAATTTAATGATATTTTTCTTAAACATTCTTAAAGTGTCATATTAACAAAATAATATCCTTTAACAAAAAGCAAACAAACCGCCTCTGGTCCTCTTTGCTTATAACCAAATATTAAATCTATCCATTGATTTAACTGGCAGCTAACAAGATCGCTTTCCAGCGCCTGACGATGAAGGAGAATAAATTCTTCTGGTGATGACGCCCATTTTGGCAGAGATACATCATCCACCTGTAAAATGTTTTGAACTTATGTATTATGTAACCAGGAAATATAATGACAAATAATTGCTTTAGTATTTAGATAAACCATACCTTTATTCCATCAGAACGGAAACCAAGTTCAAAACCATTATTATTACGCATCATTTCAGGAAGATAGAACAGTTCAGGTATAAGCTCCTTAAAAACAAAATCACAAATAAACATGAAAAAGGGTGGTAAGTAACTTTTTTACCTTAACGTCGTGAGAATCTTTTTGACATCGATCCCATGTTTCAGCCAGACTGTGAAAAACACGATCTGGATGGTCAAATTTACCATTCTGCATTGATAGGAACATGGTGGCAAAAGGTTCCTAAATCGTTTATTTGTATTAAATAGATGTTATATCAATATATGTAAGGAAAGCAATAACACACAATTCTCATTAGCCAATTCAATGTAAATGCCTGCGTTGAGTAGTGAGTTCCATAGTGGAATGGTGGAATTGCGTCATCTTCCCAAGATGCATATCGCTCTTGGAAAAATTTTCGCCGAGATTCTGATAGGGCACCAACCGGCTGAAAAATTCAATTATATAAACATGTAAAAAAACTGTTAACATAACATTTCTAAAGGTTTCTTATGGAAAACAAGCCTTTGAAAGATCTCTAAAATTTGCGGCCACATTGAGGTCAAGCTGTTCAGAAGTATAATTAGTAAGAATCCAGGGAAATACGGGGTACTGATTAAGATCATTAAAGGTTCTTCCCGCTACAGTATTCAAGAACATCAGGTAGTCGAAGTTAGATATCTCCCTCTGAAAAACGAGCATATATGATTTAATACAATACAATTAAAACCTATCTGAAGTAAACTTAAACCTTTTGCCATTTCCCACACATATCGCTATGCTTGAAGAGCTGTCGAGGTGTCATTAGACTTGTTTTCCTGCTTTGTGGAAGACCGTATTTGACCCCAACACCAACACGAGGTAACTGATATACTACACGTTTCACTGTATCCTGATCAGCAAACGCAAACATTATTGCTGCTGAAAATAAATTTGAAAGACATGTATTAAAAATCACTACTTTCAAAAGCCCATATAATTCCTAAGTAATAATAGTTCTAAAAATGACTTCTGGTGGCCAGGAATAATTCAAGAGCAATATTCTGCAAAAGATAACGTCTCAAAAATACTGCCCGAATTTCTTGTAGATTCCATCGACCATGCAATGATTCACAATAACGCATTACCTGAAATCATGATTTGGTCTGTATTGATAGCTTAAGATTATTAACAAAGAACAGCATCTAAAAAATTTTATATAAATATAATCCGTCCACATTGACCAAAGTTACCCTCCGATTCACAATGCGATAACCGTCGAATCAAACTCCCGCCGCATTGAAATGTGACAGGTGTGGAATTGAGAATCACACACCTGACAGGTTGTGCCCGCACTACTCTTAAGAGCATTATCCTCCATACACTTATTTAAAAAAAATTCATATATATAACAGTATCTAAACTAACATTATATTGACCTAAAATTATCAAACGCTTCAGAGCAACCAATTTTGCACTGTAGTCACCCACTATAATCGTTTTTTATCAACTCGACTCATCGGTCACCCATTCACTAATTGCTGCTCTTGCGTGCATTCCATGACACGCAAACTGTCCTCAGAATCGAATAAATGGATAGGATAGCTCATCTGGCCAACATGATTAATAATTGGTATAGCGACAAGCATGACAATTACAATTCCATTATCATCAAATAGTGATATCGTATATTATATTCCCATCTATCTATAAATTATCCAAAAACTGGGATATAGGCTACTAACCACACATAAGCATTTTAACATACGCCTATTATAAATTTAGAACTAACATAGTATTGCCGATGGAAATAAGTTACCATCAGGCAAACAATAGTTGAATTTTTTGTTCCATTAAATCGATCATATATCAACCTTTAAATTGCTAGTGACAGTGATAAAACTTTATCAATGAAATACGCCAATTTATTACTCATTACACGAATATCCCACCGTCGCTCACAGCAAGAGCGTAGTATCTATTGGTATCCACATCAATGTCTGGCAGCCCATCATTTCCGTTCATCGATAATTAATGACCTCGAAGTACCATTATAACTCTGATATCCCACCTAGGTATTTAGTTCTTACAGCGAGTATTGGATTAAGATCTGATGCGGACCAACCCAGAAAGGCATATTTGACAGTCATGATGCTTGCTCGTCACTTATTCATTAAATCTATACTGAGGAGACAGACGGAGATTAGATAGCCATCATACAATTTTTGGCATAAAAATGAATTTTAGGTGGCAATGTCCGCAGTCAGAAAATAATGAAAAATAACCTGATATAACCATTTATATAATAAGTCATAGGCATACAATGCATGACTCTCAACGGGATCGCCTATCTATCGAGTTACTCGATCCGCCAAAAGATATGCAGGTCTGATCCACCAAAGGCCATCATGTATAATTGATCAGGTGGGGGCGGAGCCACCGCTGATTGATTGTCTTCTATCCGCCAGTTGCAGCCGCACAAAGCTACTAGCTCCGCCCACCAAGTACTAGCCAGCCACTCTTCTTGAAAATACACTCAAGAATAAATACTATCTTTATATTACTGTTTTATTCCGCTCTGATATGTTGGGTCAGAATCCCAACACAATCTATCAAATAACTAATTATTACAACGATAAAGTACAATTACGAAAAAACCATGTACACAAGTCAGTGTATCGAATTGCCAAAGTGGTGCAGGATGTATTAAAGGAGGTCGAAAGTCAAGAACCTAGATTTATTTCTACTCTAGTTGAAACGAATGGACGATATGATGGTGTAAGTCCCATAGTTTCATCCCTGATCTTAGCATTATACAGCATACCACAAGAAACAATTTACCACTTTTAGGAATTAGAATTTCAGTTAATTGTGCATTCACCACATGAATATGAAACGATTCTCTACTTAAACCAAATGGGCGTCTTCAACTTCGTAGACGACGGATCGATTCAGGGATGCGCTGTACTCAAGTTAAGCGACGGTCGAAAGAGATCTATGTCACTTTGGGTAGAATTCATTACTGCTAGCGGATACTTGTCCGCTCGAAAAATTCGAAGCAGATTCCAGACACTAGTTGGCCAAGTTGTGGAAAAACCTCAATTCAGGTAACTATTAATAACCTTGAAATGATCATATAAATGTGTTTCACTACGGCTATTTTAGGGATTATTGCAAATTAGTAACCGATTCGAGCGATGTTCGATTGCGGGTTGATGATAAGTACGTAGTGCAGATCACGTGTGCATTTCGTTGTAACGGTATTTGGCCGCGGTCCGCCAGTCACTGGCCGAACAACACCATTCCCTGGCCCAATCCAGCTGTCGCTGCTGAGGTACTACATCGTACAAAAGAACAGAGTTACCATGATAAGAATATAATCAGCTAACCTTAGGTGAAGAACGAAGGCTTTGACTTAACAAGTCGAGAAACTGGAGCAATTCCATCGCAGAATAATAAGCAAGCCAGTTCTATGGAAGGAGACGCATGGGCAATGAATCTTACTGGAGCAGAAAACGTCTTACTTGGTAGGTGAAATATACATAATAACTAATCTCTACCAATGGACTCAGTTCGGGAACTCAATATATTATTTTTTAGCTGGCAACCGTCGGAAAGCCTTTAGTATCCTTAAATGTCTGCGGGACACACATCTAGAATTTCCTGGTACTCCTATAACCAATTACATTCTGAAAACTTTAATGCTGTATGAGTGTGAGAAACACTGCAATGATTTCGAGTGGGACGACTCCTGTATAGGAGATAGAATCATCGGTAAGTACAAGTCTAAATTAGCTAGTAGTAAATAACGAAAACATAATACAGCTACAATTAGGTAATTAATTAATCTTCGATAACAATATCAGATCAATATTGTTTGAACGGATAGCAACTCATGTGCGTCTTAGTGTTGATATCTCTCTCGAGACGGCCAGCTAGGAAACATTAGTGGCGTGTCATTAGCCGTCAATTTATTGCTTTCGACAGCCCATTTCTCGTGTGCATTCGAGATTCATCTTCACAATAGATAATTTATTACTGAAAAATAGTTGATTTTAACTATTCTCAGAAGCTAGGTGTCATAATGCTTATTTTCTAAGATAATTCATTCTCCGTCTAATAATTTATTTTAAAAACCTTTCAAATGGTCATTTCAACGTAACACGTGAAATTTATTATTGATTCTTAAAATATAATACGATTAGACGGTATCTGATTCAATGGATACCACGCACCCCCCTAGAGTGAGCGACGATAATCGAATCAAGTATTAATTTATTTACTTGAAATGCTTATTCCTATTTAACATAAGAAATTCAATTACAGGCGTACTTATACAGTTAGTTAGCTGCCTTCAATGTCGTCGATGTGCACACTATTTTCTTCCACAGCTTGATCTCCTTAGAGGGAAGCCTCATCACCTACTTGACCAAAGCTCTAAACTAGCTTGGAATCTCGTACGACAATTAATGCTCAATGCAAGGGCACTTGAAAATTTGTAGTTCTTAGGATATTATAAGAATATTGATATTTAGTCAATTGTTGGCATATTTTACGCCACCCGTAAATATCTTGGGTACAACGTTCCTTCCATGGCTATCAATACGTGTCATTTTAAAGTTGTTACAATAAGATGAATCCAGCATACAGGGTGTCAAAAACCTACACTTTGTTTTATATTTAAAGTTTGATTTATCTGGAATATTTTTCATTAAATTGTTTTACTATATACATATATATATACGAAATGCAATGAAGCTTGCAGTATCATTGACCTAGATGAACAGTTTTGTAAAAAATCCCATATTATTCTGGAAACCAGAAAAGAAATCGTAGCATACCTTTGGATCTTGTTCCTTATACAAAGAATGATCTTCATCGGCATCGAAATACAAATCAGTGGCGGTTATCGACAAGGTTCCCGGTACAATTAATCCAGGAGAAATCAATTTGGCAGGGGTACTGAAGCATGTGCTTTCTGAAATATTATACCTATCACTACCAAATTACTTTAGCCCTTTGTCACAGTAATTTAAGGATGAAATCCTGCCTCTACCGTATCCCTAAGCTGCTCGCTGAAATGACTTATTATTAGTGTCGAAGCCATCTGGTGCAACCCCAGGTCGACGACAGCTTTTGATGGAAAACGATCTCGCAGCCATAATAAGATGTAATGGGAGGAGCGGGCGATCGTTTGTAATTGGCGCTTGTTCGATGTTGGACGACGGTGACATACGAGCGACACTCCTTGACAATAATAATCCCCACCTAAGTCCAGCCGGCCGGAAGACAGCCGCCCGCACGGGCAAATCGGTATAAATTGGCTAAAAACGCCGAAAGCAAATAAAAAAGGCTAATATACCCAATATTGATCTTGAAAAGATGATTCAAAATTTTTTAAAATATAAAACATACTAGATTTATATTTTCCCCATCCCTTTACATTTATTAAACAATTTCACGAAGACTTCAGCAAATATCCCTTAAATTTTCTGCCCCTTAATCTTTTAGTTTTGTTCCAACTAGAGACCAATAGCAACTTGCGAATGGAATTGAGTTCTCGCGGTGTTAATTGATGAGAGGGACAGGCGGCCGACGCGCACGATCATACGCACATTACACATCCATTGTGGAAATCAAGCCGTCGTATACGAAGTTACCACAGAGAACAGCAGGTTATATAGGTCAAAACCCACGACTCTGGTTAGGAATCTAATCCTATACAACTTTTATAATTCAAATAGCTCTCGTTTAGTACTATGCGTGTACATGTATACATTTCTCCAAATATATGCAAGCAAGACAGCACCCCCAATTAAAGTGTATCTCTCAAGCATAAATATTAACCGCTGCACTAAAAATACTAGATATAAGCAGTAGGATCAAACAGCCTCATTTTAACGACCACTTTGTGAAATAAGACAGTTAAGAACAATGCAGCAATAAAATGTCTCAGTTCTAGTAGATGGAATCGCAAAAGATAAGCATCAAATTGCACCTCAACGCGAAGAAAAAGGTTACAGAGAAATTATTAAAAATGAGTTAGTAAAATGCTAAGCTAAATCTGGACATATTATTACATACTATTTCACTATTTGAAATAGATCCCTCGTTAACTGTCATTTAGTTTTCATGCACATACCACTACTAGGAGAAGGATCAATTTCTGATGCCCATTTCTCTATGTCGCTCTCATCTACGAGTTCTGAAGAGAGTCCACGACCCGGAACAATACTGAAACACAGTCTATAAACAGAATAAAAATCAATTTTATTATTCAAGATATATAACCTGTTTGCTATCTTCCTAAGGCGTTCCTCTTCGCTGCATTCATTCGCTTCTCGTATTTCCAAGGCCTGACTTGCGTCCTGATGTTGTGAACCATATACATTTGGAACAAATCTTTTTCTACGCCGGCTATCATCCTCCCACACATCCATTCGCCAAAAAAGTTGTCTACAAAATAAAAATAAAAATTATAAGCATATTTCGAGATCGAAATATTGCAATTACTTACGGTGAATCACCATTAGCACTCCAGGCTCCACTAGGATTTCTTAGAATAGTCATCATATTACCAAGTAACTTGGCTGCCACCCTACTGTCTCTTCTACGACCATTTCTTATTGCTTGAGCACATCGTGCTTCTTCTTCTTTCCGATTTTCCAAATGCTCCGCGGCTTCACTCTGCATTAAAACAGCTAATTCAAGTAAAAGGTATAAAATAAAAAGAATATACCTCGAAATGAGCATGTTTTCCAACGTCTTCAGCACGTAGCCGATTTAAAATAAAATCAGCTTCATTAGACACACGCAAAACATGATCACGTGTAGCATGTGCCATAAGACGTCCTAAACACTAAGGTTTGTTATCTTCCTGATTCAATTATATAATCCACATTGTGATTAAAATATAACCTTCATTAACGAGTTCGATGAAAGCAAGTCCCGCATGTTTCTGCAGCGAAGTCTGCCATTCTTGTGAGCATAATAGCATAACTAGCTCGATAACAGATCCTTGTCGGTTTTTTAATGTTTCCAAAACTGTAACAATCTCATCCAATTCTGCGAAAATTCTTAAGCCACGAAATAAAATACCTTTGTTATCATTCATTATTTCCTGTCCATGTGTTCCTAGTAAGGTTTTCTGAAGGAATGACCGAAAGTCTCCCATAATCTCCCTCAAAAGAGGTGCTGTAGTTTCCAGTGCTGTCTGCAGCTTATTGGTAAGGTATTCACGCCGCTCTCCCTGTTCAACAGCAGATGCATTAGAAGAAGTACCACTGATCTTCGATAGTTCTTCTGCCTGGAACATAAAGTAGTAAATATAGACATGAACTGAATCTATATTTACAGGTGCTAACCTTGTATTCCTTGCCATCTTTACGTATAGAATCATGGGCTACTCGTATAGAAGATATTCCTTCTGTTAGGGTTTCTTCTGAGTAAGTGTTGTCACCATTTTCAGATTTCTTTGATGAAAGATCGTTTTCAATAGCTTCGGATGGATTTACAGGTTTAGATGGTCGAGAATCATCTGATAAATAAATGAGGCTTACTTAGTACTTAAAACTAAATAGTTTCGAAAATATACCTCCATTAGTTGTTGAATTAAAGAATGGACTAGGAGATGCTGGAGGTTCAAGAATATCACGGTAACGGGAGACCATGAGAACTGAGAGAAGATATATAACTGCTAACGCAAGAAATTGAGCTTGCCTATTTTCCTCCTGTTAAAAAAAATCAATGATATGATGTCATAAAACGTCATACTGAAATTTTGTTACTAAAACACCGAAACGAACCACCATATCTCTATATACAATTCCCTTAATGCGTTGAAGATCGATATCTTGAAGAAGATGGTTCATATCTATTATGCCTTCTTTCCCTTGCTAAAAATATATTCACTTTTCTGGGTTTTCACATGAACACAAAGTTACTTACTGATTCTATAGCTCCTTTAACAAATTTATAAATCGCTTCGCTCTTTGGATTAGAATGCAAGTCGAAAACTTGTCCATAGCTATCCGGTCGAGCAACTCTTGCCGTCAGAATATATCGAACTGATGACGTCGCTACAAGCCGTAAAGATTGTCGTAAGACACCACCAGAAGGCATATTTTTCTCCTAAATTAATTAAGAACAAATTATAGTTAAAATATCTTCGATATAAATATAATTGTAAGAAACACATGCCTGTTCCAGTTCAGCGAATGAAACTCCACTAGCAAAGATAAATACATCAGCTAACTGAACAAAACGAGACAACAACGATGCCGCGCATTCGATTGGTAATTCCTGTTGACACGCATCTACAATCTCTAATTCGCTCTGGAAAAGTTATATTAAATTTTTAGTAACAGCATTGATAACGTAAGAACGTACATGTGGTGATGTTGCAGAAGCTAATAACGGTAGAAGTCCTCCACATGCCATAATAAGGCTATCAGATAATTGTGAAATCACATGCACTGTATTTCCAACAAATACTTGGTTTTCGCTAGCGTTACATTGATCAGCTACCGAAGGAGATTCATTTCTAAAACCAAACAGGTAATTTTTAATTCAGCCTACATTTAAAATATATACATCAAAAAACCAGTCAGACGTGACAAAACTACGCAAATACGAATAAATATGAGATAACTAACGCCTTCCATTCTTCAACAACATTCTCAATGCCAGTGAGAAGATCTCCCAGTAAGCGAAGATGAACTGAAGACCAACAAAAATCAGGAGTTCGGTAGATAGGTGTTGGCATCTCATCAGAACCACTTGGAGATCTAAAGCAATGTTATTTCGAAATACTTTCAGTAGTTGAAATAAGTAAAGAAGGCTAACTTTTTCTCCTCTAAATGATCTGCAGAATCTTCCGATTTAATTGACGCACCAGTTACACAACTGGGTACGGTATCTTTTTGCTGTTGTTGACGGAATCGTTCCCAGCTTACCTATCAATTGTATATGGGAAATTAATTAATTTAATTAAAACCTTCAAAGTCACTATATATTACAAGAAATATAAACGTATATATTTTGCTATGCGAATTAATAAGTTGCTCAAACATACTTTTGAATGTGCAATAGCCAATGTGTCGACCCACACTCTCCATCCACCATATTCATGCCGAATTGCGTGATGTAATAAAATCGAAAACATCTCGAAAACCAACTCACTGATCTCCACCTTAAAAAAAAATGCAGTACATAACAGAAAATTTAACGCATAAAAAATTATAGCCAATAGCCAATATTTCAAAATATGTTCACTTTTGAGTCAACAGTTCGTGAACCATTACGGAAGAAAGATGTAATTTTAAATAATTTACAGGAACGCGTGTAAGGTATTATTTTCTTATTGTCTGTGCTAACCATTCCGCACTCTATGATAATTACAGTAAATATTTCGCCTAAAAAAAACAAGCACCTCCGCTTCTGATTGGGGAAAAACGTAAGACAATGAAATAAGCCAATCCTGCCAGACGGACATTTGAAGGATAGTCCTGGAAATTCATGTCTATGTTCATGGTTCAAAAAACTATGCAAAAAAAGATCAAGTAGTAACCTCCGATTGTCTTTGTTGTCTCTACACATATTGATTATATCTAACATGAAAGCCTTCTTCACATTAATCAGTTCTTCTGTGTCCTCTGATTGCGTGATAAGATTGGCAATTACTTTTAACATAGTTGGATTTTCAAATCTAGAATAACAGTTGGATAAAAACACAATTTTCTGTAAAAACAAAGCTGAACTCACCTCCACTCTGGATTTGCTGGTTGTCTTTGGGAGTATGTATAGTCTGGAGTCATTTGTTCAGTGAGAATTTCAAAGAGAACATTATAAGTGGGAAGAGTGAGGTAATCAGCATGAAGAAGAAGACGCTCAGTGATAAGAGTGAACAAATGACGTGCCGCAACAGACTCCGTTTTTCGCCTACAAAATTATCACTCATTGTTGATAGTAGATTAACTGCGTTATAACTTACTTCAATGTTGATCGTTGGAGATAGTACCCAAACATTTTAAGTGCAGGAATTCGAATAAGTTGATTTGGAGACGATAGAAGTTTAAATACTACTCCAGTGGCCTGCAATTAATTCCACATTTCATGTACAGACAATTATCTACAACAAATTTTGGGGAAATTTAAGTAAAAATTAACAATAAAATCCCAGACCTTATCCTTGTCGAAAATTGGAATCATTATCTGAGGATAGAACCCAAGCAGTCGATTGAGTAGTGCAAGTATATCATATAGATTATCATCCTTAATTAGTGAGTGGTGGTGAAAAAGGTATTTATAGTGGTAATTATAATTAAACTACCTCATGAACTGTCGCTACAAAATTTATTAATTGATGTATTTCTTGTTCTCTTACAGCATCTTGAATAGCGGGATTATTTCCTGGAGCTCCATTCAGTAGTATAAGTCTATTCATGAAGACCATAATTGAGCCCCTAGAATTAAAATAATAGGAAATGGTTATATAAAATAAATGTGCAAAACAAAGTGATAGTTGTAAACACTACCTAATAGCAACTACATCCTCACTAGGAAAAGAAGCCGGTCGATCTTCTACCTAAGAGAACCTTTATAATACTGGACAATATAATTTCTTTTCACAAGGAAATGTTTGATGCCAATCATTTAAAATCTTTACTAGATGAATTATTAAAAAGCGTAATAAATTCTATATATTAGAATAAGTTACTTTTAGAAATTATAAAACCTACAGTTTCACTAATGGTAAAACCTCCATTATTAATTAAATATATAAAACTAAAGTGAATAGTACTAGTAATCTAAACTACGATTATTTCAATATTAGCAAAAAACCGTTTATCATACACTATTATTTTCCTTCTTACTAGTCAAAATAACATTAGAATCTTATATCTATATAATAAATAGAAATATCTTTTAGTCATCCAATTGATAAACATTACCTACTTGGTACGCCGAAGGAGCACATGGCAAGGTTACCCAATAGTAAAATTTAAGAGCATGACACATCTCCCCAAACGTAGCTACTTGACGAATTATCTTATGGAACTGATTATTTCCCAGAAACTCTGTTGCTAGGTAATTGTAAAGATGGACCTAAGGTTATACAAATATTTTACTTAGTAAACAAAAATACCAAAATTATATATTCTACTGAGAAAATAATTATACACCTGCACTTCTGGTGCACTATTAATCCACAGCCGAGGATTAAACATAATATGTTCGAAGAGTTGTTTTATTAGATGTCCCCCTACTTCAAATCGTAGAAGGAATTTCGCCATGTCTATTACTTGTTCAGCGACCCTCATTGTAACATGCTTACTTGAGGACTGAAAATCAGAAGTAATTTATCCAGAAAAAAATAAGCCAAAAAAACCACAACCACAAACCTTTTGGAGTGCATGGGAAATAATGAGAAATCCTTTGCTTTGATAAAGTTGTTGCTGTATTGTTTGGGAACTCGATAACAACAATGATATTAAAGATAGCAGAGTCGAACTGAAGGCTATATGTACGGGTTATTATTATACGAGTAAACGTTAATTTCGAGATTTTATACGTTATTATGTACTTGTAAAAAAAATATGAACTAATGAATGCACCAAACATCCATATCCATAGTTGATCCATCTTCATAAGGTAAATCTAATTGAGAAAAAAGTGGAAGCAAAATTTGAATACCCCCAACAGACTGTAGAGAATTGTGAAGAGAGTGTGTAGTAATAACTTCTACACCCTAAAATAAGGTAAAAATATTAATGAAACAGCTAATTAAAAGTAGTCTTCCAAGTTTTACTTAGTATACGAACCTCTTTCATTACAGCATGAGGAACTTGAACGAAATACCCCGATGACAGCTTGGATGGAGCATTTAGGCACAATTGACCATGACAGTTCTTAGGACAGTATGCCATGACAAGAGCATTATGCAGACGACCATCGAACAAATGCTGTTATGTAATTTAAAAGTATTCCACTATATATATATATATAATGTGTATTAGTGTTATAAACATTTATGCAGGCATCCATTTTACCTTCTTATATCCTTCAGGTAAATTACTACCAGAATCGTGCACAAAATACGACTGGTAAGCGGGACCTAGACAGAACAAGGAGTGAGCTTGTTCGAGAGACATGGAATCAGCAAAAAGATAGACGGCTCCCATTTGTCCACAAAATGCAGTATCTGCTTCGCCATCTGGGGAAACTCCAATTGAACAGCGATCAAGTTGGTCTGTTATCGACACTGCCCTGAAAAGTATCATGTAGGCATGAATCTTGAACTCTTGTAGTCATAAGAACTTCACATTTACGAAAAAAGTATATTCGCATTATTCAATAACTCACATACATATTTATTTATAGTAATCTTCCGTTTCAACCATTAAAAAAAACGCTGGAAGTATTATTTAAGAGTATTACTATAAATATGGAGTTAAAAAGAATTAATTTAACAAAAAAATCGGTTTTTTTGAAATTGAAAACTAAGTGATTTGATTTTAGAAATTGTAATTTCTACGGCGTTTAAAATGGTGGGGAAAATAGTAGCTTTAAGTCTAGAAATTTTTATGAGAGATTTATGAAATGAAGAGTTTGAATTAAGTCCCAATTTATTAAAGAAACAATCTAAGAAATTATCATGAAAAGTAGAAGGAAAGCTTTAGTAAAGAGTAAATCTTAAAAAATTATACAGCAAATAATATAAAAATAAGCATTCAATCACAAAACATACCAGTTCACATCACATGAGTCCATTAGTGCACCATCCATATAGAACTTAATATCACTGCGCCCCCAACGCGAGTAAGCGTAAGAAATTGCCACGTGATGCCATTTTCTTGGTGAAAATTCTCTCTGTAACATGAACTTTGTAGAAGTTTTATTTTAAATAACCCAATAAGAACTAAATAAATGTGGAGAAGAATAAAAAAGTAACCTTAACACATTTTGTAAATACTTTCCCTTTCGACTTTTCAACAGAAACCACAAGTGCATTTCCCACGAAATTACAGGAATAACCCACTCCTTTGCTACTTCGGAAGCTTAAATAGAAAAATATTTGAAAGTGAAGAGCTATTTGAACACTGTTGCAAAAAGAATTGTAACAAATAACAACGGATCAGTAAACATCAAGTCCTTCAAAGGAAAGTTCATACCAATACAGGTAAGGTTTCTCCTTTTCAAATAGGACACAGCTGAGAGGATCTAATCGAAGCCACGTACTAAATGTCCATCCTGACTGACATGGAAACTTTGAAAAAGGGGGCACGATAATACCCTAAAATAAGGCTAATAAATTATAGCACGAAGCAACTTAACTTCAATGTGGAAATATAACTAACCGACTGAGCCTTTCCTGGAAATGAAAAAAAAACATTAGCTTCATCTGTCTTCGGCATTTGTTTCATTACTTGTAACAACTTCAATGAATTACGTGGCTATAATTGACTTTTAAAAAACAAAATATAAATAACTGTATCTCATAGTTCTATCATTAAATACTTTAAACATGTACAATTCTCAATGCTAACAACCATTTCTAGTAAACAAAGAATCCTCGCTGTGATCAAAACCAACACTATCTCATACAGTTACCACGAAAAGTCACTAAGATAATTCACTTAAAAATGCAAAACAACAAAGACCTCGCTTAGTAATAAAACCATACCCATTTATCATTAACTGCTTGTAATGAACGTAGAAATTGCTTCGTCTCTTTCACAGTAATTGAATATGTTGTTAATACACCCAGTAATTGAACAAGTAAATCAGAAAGTACATTTTGAGCAGTAGGAAGCATATCCAAAATTCTAAATTAACCATTGGAATATAATTTCAGTATAAAAGGTCGCTATGGCAAGATTCTATTTCGATAAGTGAATTATAATAAGCTATAAATATAAATATTTGAGTTAACTTAACAATAATGAATAAAATACAACTAACCGCGAAATAAGACCAACACGAGAACACGCCTCGAGATTACGTTTACTTTTTCGAGCCACCGCAAGAAAAACGCTCCATACCTCAGCCTGTATGGTATCATCGGAATGTGTTAAAAGTGTTAACATTCGTTCGATATTAGAGCTATCTTCGATAATATATCTCGTCTCCATATCAAATTGCCCTCCAACTAGCTAAAAAAAACAATTGCTCAAATAGAAAATTTCACCGGTTTACCTTCAAAATTAGTTAAAGCCGAAAATAAAATGTAAGTAAATAAAAAATGTACGTCCATATTATAGTAATTATGTGAACTTCAACTGATACTTAGGTACAAACCACATGAAAAAGCTGGTCAATAATTTCACTTCTATCCATCGAACCATCCTTGATACCTCTAATCAAGCGTTCAAATGTATCTTGTGGTGATTCGTCAGAACTATGAATAACTGTTGTCTTGGAAGTAATACGAGGCAAAGCTGCAATTGCCTCCGCCTATAAAAGTATAGTATTAGTAAGTCTTCGTGCAGAAAAATCTACTTACAAAGTCATATCAGTAAATCATGCATACTACCCCTTTTAACCAATAAAAGTAAGTGCAAAAAGTAGATGACCAAAATCTAAACATGCAAGCAATCAAAGAATACTGACGCTAACGGGAGTGGCTGCACGAGAGTCACGCCGAGAAAACAAAGTCACTGCCAAACTCTCCCTCCTACTTTGTGCTCGAGAAGGACTAGGGGTCAACGGTAGCGTGAGATTAGCTTCTACTTGATGGACGTTGTTCATCAGTTCCTCTACCCGAGAAGGATGCCAAACCTATGGAGGGAAAGCATGCAACAGCACAACAAACGAACGTACACATTAATTTTGTAAATAGCTATTAACGCTTACCTCTAAAGATTCCTTATCCGAGATCTTATTATCTCCTTCAAATGACTTCTCATCTCCAAAAATGTTATTTTCGAGAAAATTTGCATGTGGAATAGAACTCTTTGGCCCTCGTTCTATAAGCTCAATTGAACCAGAAAATAAGTAATCTTTAAAGAAACAAATGCTGCATACCTTTCTTTATTTCAACCTCTGACTGGGCCTCCAAAAAATCATCCCCACTGTAAAATATAACAGTGTAGCTAACAATGAGATCAAAACAAAAATAGGTCAAGGAATGTTACCAACCTCTTTGAAATATCAGAATCGGGGGTTTCTAACTTCCCACAGTTAGAATCTAATGCAATCGAATCCATTTGTTCATCTTCCTCTTTCTCTTGTTGGAAGGATTCGTGTTCTCCGCTTCTTTCTAAGACCATTTCGTCAAGTATAACTTCAGTTAATTCTTCACGCCGATCACCATTTTTGTTTTCCAATTTATTCTCAAAATTCACTGTTGAAGGTTTTGCGCTTAGGTGATCATTTTCACAACCTAGAAAGGCATTTCTTCAATAAAATATCAATGCCCCTTTTTCTGAATTATATAAAATGTCTCATGAAATATACAACTAAAGACAAATTTTGATAAAACCTGATGAAGTAAAAATCATAAAGGACTGACTCTTGCAATAAACTTGCTTATAATTATTTCAAATTCAAAGAACTATATATTAACAATAATCATTGTTAGCAATTAAGCAACTAAGATAACATCCCGAAAAAATAAGCACCTTCTCTTTGTTTGTGTAAGTCTGGGCCACTGTCAAAGGCATCCATTCCAAGATAGAGTTAATCTATCAAGAGTCACCGTTTTGCGGAAGACTAAAATGTTCGGAAAAGAATTGCCTAATTATGGCAGCGTCATTAATACGATCATTTTTGACATATTAAATTACAATAATAACAACATTATTACATCCAATCAGATGAAATTTATTCTGGTTACGAAAAGAATTCAGTACTTCAACAAATGATAAGCTTCTCTTCTCATCTAAATTGTCTATAAATAATACGTGTTACTAAGTTATTCGTGATCTACTCTTTGAAAGTATAGTAAAATACTTCCAACAAACTTGTTCGAATCGGTCTGACTCATCATTTAGTTAATACCTTTCATAACTTCACTTAAATCAACAATGTTAACCCTAGAAAAAAGATGACTCTTAAATCTGATGAGTGAACTTCTTGCACGAGAAGTGTTAGGGACGCATAATTACTGTTCTGCAGTGGTGTCTTGCGTGCGAACCTACGACTACTGTAATATTCTAGCTAGATACCGTATTAATATTTAAATACCCTTTAACTTGACAAGCTTCAAAAAATTTGGTGTTGAGTTATCACGGTAAAGTTTCAGAAATCAACAATTTCAAACATAATTTTAGGAGAGGAACTTTTTATCTACATTTTCTACCACTTATTCACCATTTCATTATTTATATGCCACTAAGCATTATTACTCTTTCCACCTCCATCTCTACCTTCCACCATCGCCCCTGAGCCATCATCATTATCACCATTCTTTTATTAATTGTAGTCAGCTCAATTAGTATTTATTCAAAAGCTTCATTATTTTGAAAGTTAAACAGTTAAGAACCGTTCAATTTGACTAAGGAATATAATGATCTCTTTACTGTTATTTCTTATGTATTATATTGTTTTATCAAATGATTTATTTACTTCAGTCTTTTGTTTATTTTTACACCCTAAAATCTAAAGAGTCACTAAATCAGATTCAATTGAGAATTATTTAGTAAACGTTTGAGGAAAGTTCTAGTAACTTCCAAGTTCCTTTTGTTCAATATTTAGCACTATCATAATTACATTATACATGAGATCGACTATTCCATGTCATTTGCCTCGACCTTACGTCTCCAATCCTTCACCAGACCCCACATGTCAAAAATTAACTCCTCTGGGAAGTCAAACATCTTCAGTTCAGACTTAAAACAAAATCCATTCTTGCAAAACTTTAAATGCTTCATAAAGAAAACCGACCTCTTTTATAGTTTTACTCATTTCATGAAGAGTGTGACAAGACAAAGCCATATCCCAAATTGACTGTGCTAGTTGATCGTCTTGAACGCCTAGATACGAATCGAATATTTCGTTGAGACAGCCAATTATCTTACGATCCAGTGAACCCTTAAATGAAAGAATAATTAAATCTATATTGAAAATTCTACTAATCTCTAGACCTCTTGGATGACAATCCCTCCTTCAGCTTTGAAGCGAAGAGTCTGTGTCCCACTTTCCATCACTCTCTTCTGAGAAAATGAACGAGGTGCAAGGAGAGAGAATCCAGACTGAAGAGGTGATACCAGTCGAATAGTAAACCTGTATATTTAAATCATAAAAAGAAATATTAGGCTTTAGGGATAGAATCATTGAATACTCACGTTTTTCCAAGAGGCATGTTCCTCAAAACTCGTACCACTTCAAAATGCCTCATTCCCGTAACATTTAAATCGTCAATTTTCTCTATTAATTGCCCCACAGCCAATGCAGGTTGCGCGTTCGCTGTTTAGTGAAAGTGGACGTATTTTTGAAACAATAGTTATAAACAAGTGAATAATTACTATAAATAACTACCAGCAATACTGTTTTCTTTAATCCGCTTAATGAATGAGCGACACCGGCCATTATCAGAAACTGTAAGACCGAAAACACTAAAAAAAAAAAGATTTAAAAAGCCTCAAGAAAAGAATATACATAATGAAGTGGAGAACAATTGTTACATATTAAATATGAAAGGCAGTAAAAAAAAACCACCTTTCTGTTTTGGTCATTTTTACCTCTACAGGCTGCCCCTTCACGTGGGCGAATAGCATATCTGTATATTCTAAACTGCCAGAAAACAGTTTGTTCATATCTGGCTGGAATAAATCAAACAACTTTCTTGTATTTAGCATTCATTCCGCGCTTATTCTATCTAGATTAGCCTACTTGCCTTGAATGAATTTATTGTACAAAAGATAATGTCATCCGGTGAAATGTCGAAACAATCTGCTATCGACTGAAAACAATTAAGATAATTACTAGCCTATAATACTTGGTAATTTTCAATGTTGTCAATAAAATTAAAATAAAACCTTAAATAACTCTTCTAGAGAATTAAAATTGGAAATAATGGCAGTAGGTGACCCATGAGCTAATTGACAGCAAAGTTTTAGTTGTCCAGTCGAAATTACTGTCATATAACATAATAAAGCTATAACATAAACATGAACAATAAAGTCCTTTGAAAATTAAATATCATAACTTTCGTATCTCAATATAAAATAAAACTTATCTATTATTACCCTTTATTTTCTGTTGCTTACCAAAAGGACTTTTACTCAGTTCATCATTCGACTGAATATTGGCTATTCGTTGATGAGTTTTGATATCATTTGACAGTAGTGATGTAACAGGAGCACTAGCAGATGTTCCTACCACAAAACGAGAAAAAGGAGCTATCATTTTTGGCGATGGTTGTGGTTCGCTCTCAACTGATATCTGTAAATTATGTCTGAGGTTTAGAATAAGGGCATAAAATGGTTAAGTTAATAAGTATTACTTTAAATTATCTTATGTAGCATTTCCACTAATAATAGTTTTATTACCACCTAATTTTTACTCTTACTAGTTACTTACCTCACTAATTTCTTGTATTTTCTGAAGCTCTTCTAACTCTGTGACTATTTCGTTTTCAGGAACTATGGGTTTGTCTTCTATATCGGGATATTCGTTCGTTGCATATCTAGTGGATTTAGTGTTTTCTAGTAGAGCGTCATGACCATCACTTTTGCATGCGGGGCTAGTTGATTCTATGTATCGAATAACAATTGAAATAAGATATTAAGGTTAGCAATCTATATTATGAATAAAACTAGATAAACCATTTTCATTAGTAGATGGACTAGAATGAGATTTAATTATGTCAGTAGTCTTTGAAAAGCGAAATTTAATAGGAGCACGGGCACTTGATCGTGAACGGCGTCTGAAGTTGAATGAAGTAAAGAAAACAAAACAAAATTTTAATGAATATTTAATAGATTTTAAATAAAGCAAAGTTTCACCCGTTGTTTCGTTTAAATCCAGGACGCATGGATCACAGTCAGCCGATAGGGGTTAATACACAAGTAATAATGATCAGCAATTTGGTTATTAAGGATCAAGCGAACATGTTTCATGATAATTTTCCAATAGTTACTCACACTGAATAGTTATACTTCACAAGAAATAAATTGGTATATATTTCAATTAATGCAATTATATACGGAAAAGAAAAGTTTCTTGCAAAAACTACTATACAAAATAAATGAGGTTTAAAAAGTGGAGTTGGATAAGCGCTAACAACGTGACAAAAAGTCTTTATTTTACAGGCCCGCAATAGTACCGAGGCAAATCCATGCGTTTATTTTTCAATATTATGTGTATTTCAACAAAACATAAATGAAGTTGCGAGTGCCGTTACTCTGCGAAATTCTTTATACAGTTAGTGTATAATGAGAGAAAATTTCACTGTGGTTATGTCCTCGAGAAAATTATAGATTTAACTTAGATAGAAAAAATAACTTTATATAGTTAAAGAGTGTTTTTTTCTACAGGTATATTTTCTTAGCCACATGCTTCAGGTGACCAATCTGGTTTCTCTGCCCTTTTCCGTCTATTGTCCCATCGACGGGTTCGACCCGCCCGCTCGCCAAATCTCAAGCTGCTGGTTATGAGGTATGCACCATAAATCTGTTCTGCTTCATCATCTTTTACTCTTCCTGCTCTACTACTTATTTGTGTTTTTCATTTCCATTTTGTTTCAGAAAATGTATATTGTAGATAGTTCAAAACAATTGGTTTCTAAGAACTTAAGATCATCATAAACTTAATATGATAATATATAAAAGACATTATTTCAGACTCTTTGTAATCTCATTGGTGTCAGTAACTTTCGCTCAGAAGATTGGCCCTTCCGGTCCTCTCTCCTCACACTTCGTTGACTGGTTAATCGCCCACGGGTCAGCAATTTTGTATCATGAACGTTAGAGTAGAGCAGTAATGATTCTTTTACTTAAGTGGGCAAATCTAGGTCATGAATACTATTTAAGGTATGAAGGCGACGCATTTGATCGTCCTGATGTTGGACCAAATGGCAGCTTTGGAGGAAAGAAAAGGGCAACTGATAAGGTAGGTTTTCAATACGGCTGAGAGAATTTATTGTTTCAGCAAGATAAGATATTTATAATAAAGATTTATTTCTATGAATTAACTTATATATTTGATTTCAGCAGAACTGTATAGTCTTTATATATTAAAAATGTACTAGTTGTCACAATTTGATTATCGTAGTTCCATACTGTAAAAATGATAGGCTTAGGCTTAGAAAATGAGGTTGTACAATAAAAGAAGAAAATTTAGCTTAATACAATTTCTTGACAGATAAATAATGAACCAGTAGTCTTCATTCATGGAAATGGTGATGCAGCTTTGCATACTCAAGCACCGCTAGCTACGGGGTGGAGTAGGTTAATATTTACCGTATAATTTGAGATAATTATGAGTATATTTTGTTATGCACTTATAAAAAATCTGATTAAACATAGAGATTATTTCTATAAAGTGAACAATAATAACATTAACGCTAACTATTATTGACAGATCTATCCAGTACTTTTTGGAGCAGAACTATACCGATGGAGAGTTATATACAACAACTTGGGGCGACGCATGGGGTAGTGGATCCATATTGGATAGTTACAGTACCATGCATACTTGTAGTAATTTGCTCTATCTTAGAAGGTAAAATTTAATTTAGAAAATAATATTCTTGAAATTAGTATACACATGATTTAGAAGGCTTAGTCATATAAAATATAAAAATAGTATTAAATGAAGTACAAATTTGGTACCTCATCAGAAGTATGTATGATTAATGTTTTCTAGAATTAGTAAAACTAACTTTGTATTTGTATAATTTCAATCTGCTTATATAAATCAGCGTAAAATATGATAGTGCTTGCAGGACTATTGGTTTTAAGCATTAAATAATCTCATTAATTCCAATATATTCTAAAAACGTGTAAATAGCTATCGTTTTAACTTCGACTAATACGAAGTTTATTTAAAGGTGAAGTGTGGTAATATTGCAGATTCATTGAGGCTATTATTGCTTACACAGGAGCAAAGAAGATTGACGTCATTGCACATTCACTAGGAGTTCCTTTGGCAAGGTCAAAATTACTAGTTCTCATTAAAATCCAAAGCAGTAAAAATGCTTGAATCTAATATTTAATCAATTAAACATGTATTAATTATGATGTTTTACGTATTACTTAACAAAACATTTTAGAGGACTAATTATTGTGAGAGATTTTAAATATTTATTAAGGATTACATAGTGTTTAATTTAGGAAAGTACTTAAAGGTGGAGAACTGATAGGTACTGATGGGAACTGTACTTTGGGAACACCTCTTACTAGTAATATTGATACGTTCGTAGGTATTGCAGGACCTAATTATGGTTCGTTTTTTTAAATTTTATTTTTTATGTTATTTATTTATTATTTGTAGCTTTACTAATTTATCAAGGTCTTTGTGTGTGCCAGTTAGCCCAAACTGTCCCAGCCTGGTGCAATGCACTGGACGGCCTATACCCAGGCTATACTTGCCAAGACCAAGTAAGCATTATTTTTCAACAACTTCTAACAAATTACATTATAAATGTATGTCTGTCAATATTCTCTGTCCTAGCACAAATATTATGCAATAGATACGTGAAAGAAATAGGGAAACCATCAGGTGGTCTGCTAGTTAATGCGTTGCTTCCATTCGGAAGAAAAATGTTCTTTTGTAATTCTTTCGGCCAAACCATTTCAAATAGCGAACATATCCACTATGTCACAAACAGAATGCAAGTTTGTTTCGCGCAATAGGCTGCTATGGATTCGATCCCGAATCGCTGTTCCTGTTGTGAACGAGTCTGTGAATGAAAATGACTAATTGGTCTGATCCAAGGGAAGTGGCAGGGTAGAGGGACAAAAGAGAGAAAGGTAGAATAAGAAAGTCAACAAAACCTTTATTCAAAACCATAACTCCTGGAAATAAATTTCGAAACATTACAGTTATTATGCGGTTACACATCAGGCAACTGTAAACAAGAAAACTACTCCGCTTTTCTGGAGAAAATTAATAATGACCCTACCAGAGAAGCTGAGCATGTATACTCTATGTGGAGTGATGGTCAGTACATACGTCCCACCAACCGTTCTGAAGACATTAAATCCTCATTTTATAACTAAATACCAAATTATAGTAGGCCTATAATAGATAATCCTTGTTTCAGTTGATGAAGTACTCCTATTCAGAGGAATGACATGGGGAAAACCAACTTCGCGTATCCCTGGTATGAATGGAAGATGGGTATCTGACAGGAACGGGCATGTTGCAATGAAAGATCTCACAGAACTTCGCCAGTATGAGGCCGTTGTTCATCACTCAATTTAAGTATAAACATTCTGTCATATTTATTATAAATTCTACGCATAAACTATTGAACTAAACATTTATCCAAAATTTCACCCATAGACGATAAATAAACAGAAATTACTGTATATTAACAATATTAAAGGATATAAATGACCATATTATTAGCTAATAAAATAAGACAGGAGATCAGCTGTTAGTCGAGATGACTAAAGAGACAGGAACTGTGAGTTAAAATGGTTTCCCCATAAGGAAAGATCAAATTCGATTGAATATACAGGGTAGGTAAACATCATAAACAAGTGTTATCTTAGAAACAATTAAACCTAACTACTACTTCGTCTTTTTGCTCACTTTCTTCGTAGATGCCATTTTAGAAGGAGTAGGGGTTCCAACAGATTGACCTGCTTTTTCCTTTCCTTCTTTCTTCCCTTTATGTTTATGAATATCATTCTCTCCCATCTCCTTTTCTATCAGAGTTATTAAAGTGTTACATCGACGTTGTAGTTCCTGAATACATTGTTTTACATCAGTCAACCATCTGGAATACACGTTAACAAACCATAGCTGTCCTGCTCTTGATAAACCAGTCAAATCTAAATTGGGGTGCCATGCGCACTGATTGTCGCAATTCTTCATAGACAGTCTCTTTATCAAAACCTAGACGATGCAATTCGCATACCAAGAACCTAAAACAATAGCTATATTTTAAGAAAGAAATTATATCTTATATTGTTCCCTCTAGGTACTGAATCCACCTGTCTTCCTCTTCCGTGTATGTTTTTCCTTTATTAGTTCCATAAGCAATACGTAGTTGATGGAAGGGTGCTTTATACTTTGCAATTTTTGCATCCAGTGCACGTTTAACTGATTGGCGCCTTTGAATACGAGCTTCACCCTCAAATAAGAGATTGCTTAAAAGCCCAAAATGAACTAACAATAAAGAATAGCAGGATACCTTTTCAATTTGTCCTAAAATTTTTTCATGCTCTTGCAACTCTTCAAAACGCTCCCAAAATAATCTCGCATAGAGCTCCACCTAAATATACAGTGATATAAAAGACAGATTTTAATGTAAACTAAACAATTTTCAGTAATAAATCCAACAGTATCGACTAACCTCTTCTTGAGTTTTTGTCTCTACTTCACGTGCGATATTAACAATATCGTTTCGACCAAACTTCTCATTTGCCTAAGAATATCAAGTGGTGTATAAGTGATGTAAATTGAATTGACTGAGTACGAATAGCCTTACGTAGTTTTACTTTAATCCAAATAAACAATATTAAAGAGAACTATTTTTTGCGATAAGAGAGATATAAACGACGCACTCTAACAAACTGCTGAAAATCTCTTTTGCTCCAATTAGCTAAGCCTTGAGAAAGCAGCTCATTCTTTTCAATTTGTTCTTCCTCTGTTAGTGGTTCAGCTTGGTCAATTAATCTTTGTTCCTCTTTCTGTCGTTTATCTGCCTCCTTAGGTGAACAATCCTTGGGTTTTTCTGCCTTAAAGTAGAATTATTACTGTATACTACCGAAAATACCAATCAAATTCATTGGTCATTTATTATCAGTTAATATCAATTACAAAGTGAAAATTAATACGGGGTTGCTATGACAACATCTCATTCTAGTCTCATCCGTTGGGCGGGTCATTTCTTACTAAATTATTGTCCCTCTTCATGTATCACCAGTAATGGATAGCGACACCCCGCGTAGCGACAGTGAAGATCTCAGAGCAGTTCACCATCGAACACTTTTCGTATGTGGTTTTGTAACCAAAAGGTGGCATAACAGGTGAAATAACTCCATTATTAATGAATAAAAAAATGCTTGTTAGAAAGAACTCTTTCGCTGTAAAATCAGTTTCTTGAGTTAACTTTCTTTAGACTATACTATTATTTTCAGTTCACTTCAAGCCATTATCCAGGACTTAATTCCACAATACTACATAGCATGCAACGCAGAAAAATGGAGTGAAGATTCTCCAACAAGAACTCTTTTGGCAAATGCAGATGCAGTTCTATTTTTTGTCAATGAATTTACTCTTGGCGATAAAAACTGTCTCTTAAATTTGCAATACGCTTGGCATCTTATGGTACCTATTATTATGCTCCGTCCACCGAGAACCAAACTTGTTATATGTAAACGAGACCACAGCCGTGAGGACATTGTGTAAGCATTATTTAAGGTATATTGGAAAAGAACATATAAAATCCCATTGCAGAGTTGTTGGAAATGGATCAATCATTAGGAGTCCAATCACGCGCTGGGCTTTACTAGAAAACTCAGCAGTTAATAATATCGATTATGGTCTTCTACAAGATGTTCTATATGAGGTACATATTTTTCACTAGGATTATTAATAAGGATAATATTTTTTCAGTATACAATACAAATAATTTACAGGGATATAAATTGTCAGTAGTGTACGATAGGCTAGAACATAAAAAGTCGATGATAAAAATCATGGATCGCCTTGATAAAGTTTTGAAGCCCACAATACTGAATCAAAATCCCAGTGAGAAACCAGCTTTCCACCTCTCACCATCAAATGGATCCAATCTTACTGTTCGGACTTATGATAGTGGGAAAATAATATCAGGGAAGGGTAAGCTGAATAAAAACACGACTTAGATTTACGGTTCGTGCGTCAACTTCGATAATAATTAACTAATGGATGGATAATCTCAGCCCGTAACAAAATAGTCTTACAGTAGATAAGAATTCTGCTTCAATCAACACAGAATTCCGACTTTCGAAGAGCACAGGAAATCTAAACTCAATTCACAATAAAGGGGAGAATATGATGTATCCTCCTAGAACGGGGTTGACTAAAACTGATGAACAAAGACGGAGAGGAGCAATTAGAGTTAGTATATTTTTAATAAGCATAATTCTACTGAATTTATTCGTATAAATTCCTAGTTTCAAATGAATCAACGATAGAAGTTCGAAGGTTATATGACTACCTATTCAGATTCCACCTACTCGAGATCGCGAAGGAGATTCAAATTCTCCGGAAAGTGGAACATTAGCTTCAGGAAGAACAAGCAATCAAGGCCAAGCTATAACTCGAATGCATTCCACAGCAAGCGGGACTTCATCACTTGAAAGACGAATGAGGTCGGCATACTTGGGAATATAATTATCAATATTTTAAAAATAATCTTTTCAGTACAAGCAGTCTCGATGACCTATCAAACTATCATCAAACACAATATCTCGTATTTCCACTTCGAGACAATCACAAGAAACCAGTACTTATAAAATTCCCTGAAGACCTTGCAGAGAAGAAGTGTAATGACGACAGTGTATGGGGATCTGATACGAGTCTCGAAGAAGAAGCAGAGGTTTAAAATGCTGTTCAGAAATTAGGGGTTATTACAGCATTAATCTTGAACTATTTTAGATTGCTCCAAAGATTAATGGTGGAATGAGCATCGATTGTGACCAAGATGATTCACCAATCAGATCGCCAGCGCCATATATAGAAGATATATGAAATTTATATTAGTCAAGATGAATTCAGAAAATAATTTAGATAAGAATGTCAATACATTACAATAACCACTTCTTGAAAATTGATTGTTAAGGAAAATAAAATACCAACGTATGATAATTCGTCGTTCTTCAAATATGGATTTGAAAAAACTTCACTTTCTTTACCTCACTACTCATCAACTTTACAACTGTAATTTTAAACGCTAAAAATACTTCTACCCAACATAACATTTATAATAAAATATTGGAAATACTTCCCAATCTGGTGCAAATTTAAAATGCAATTTGTCAAGTAGATTTTGAAAATAAAGAGTAATTCTACTCGGTTATACATTATTTAAATACCTCTAGCCTCTTTTTGTTTGGATATACACATGTTGCCAGTAAACTAACCTTGTAACCAATAGATTTCCTATAATGGTATGTCTCTCTGTCAAGTAGCTCCGTCAAGCGATGTGGATAAAACTGGAAGTCAAACACAGCTGGCTGCTTTGGACGAGGCGCACGTGACTGCTTTTCTACAGGATTACCCTGCCTCATCGCTTCACGGAAATATGCATCCACCTACAATTTTCCCATAGCTTTCATAACAATCAAAAAAAAAAACTAAGCAGCTACCTGATAATTAGCTTTACGCTCTCTTTTTGGTGGTTCAATCCAGAACTGACCCATTCCTTCATTTTGTTTCCCTTTCCAATTTTCTCCTTCGAAATTATAAACCTTTAAAAAATTGGCATAATTTCATGTAAAAATCATATTAAGCAAATTAAAATAATATGTACGTACCGACCCTCTGGTTGTGTCAAAAGTGAGATTTCGCAGATTACCCTCTCCCATTTCTTCTAACTTTGCGTTTAATTCCGCAGTTTTTACTTCAGCTCGTTCGAGGATAGAATCGATGTCTTCATCAGTTATAGTAGAGTCTTTTGATGCAAATACCTGCATAAGTTTACCGTCAATGTCTACCTACTAAAAACGGTCTACATGATCATTACATTGCTGCTATATAAAATAATCCATATCTTCCCGTTGAAACTTGTTCTCTCCATCTGTACTAACCAACTCAGCACCATGACGAATCATGTTGATCATATCATCTTTGCCCAAGGTTTTCTGAGCTTCAGCTAATCTACCTTGCTGAATAACTACAGAATCAAGTCTGAGTTTGACTTCCGCACGCTCAATAATACGTTCATCCACAGTATTTTCCGTAATTAAGCGGAATACACGCACCTAAAAATTTTCATACATAAATGTTAATATATTCATGTCTCAGTGCTTTCCTATAACGATAACTAATATGTAATCACTTCTTCATATATGAAATGATTCTAGACAAAATTTCTGTTACGAAAAAATACAAAAGTTCTCACATGACCCAGTTTACCATTAATTTACTGAGTTTAGAGACTTAAATAATAATAACTCGGAATAAGACATTCAGGAATTTCAAATATTTTATAAAATTAATCTTACTGACTTGCTTTTTCTGACCAATTCTATGGGCTCGGTCCATAGCTTGTAGGTCACTTTGTGGATTCCAATCAGAATCATATATCACAACGACATCGGCTGTAGCAAGATTAATACCGAGTCCTAAAATATCGTAATAATTTGCAAAAACAATGTATGGTACTAAGAGTTTTGATATACCTCCTGCCCTTGTAGTTAACATGAACACAAATTTTTCTGAGTTAGGAGCATTGTAGGCATCTATAGCTTCTTGTCTATCAACATGGGCAGTTCCTCCATCAAGTCGACAATATTGATATCCTCTCCACCAACAATAATCTTCTAATAAGTCTAATACACGAGAGAACTGCGAAAATATTAACACACGAGAACCTGAATATACATGTCCTGTTTTTTTTACACAACAAATCGTAAAAAGTTGTGGAATAATAGACAACCACAAAACATGTTGAGAAAACAAATGATTACATTATAATAAAGTATTACAAACCTTGAGCCTTAAGCTTGACGAGTAACTTATCGAGTACAACCATTTTACCACTATTCTCCACTAAATGCTGATCAGTAGTGTAAGGAGGCCCTGGTTCAGCTCCATCAAATAGATATGGATGGTTAGCTGCCTTCCGAAGATGCATTAGTATATTCATTAGTCTGAATAATGATGATAAAGCAACTTAAGATAGCTTAAATATCACAGAACCAAACATCGTACCTAGCTTTCTCCACCTTTCCAGCACCGTTTATTACATCTATATCCTTCATTAGAACCTTTGTATACCATTCACGTTGCATTTTTGATAGACCAACATAAATCTATATTAATTATTTTTAATGCATCCACACCAAAAAAATAGAATGAATTACTCTATTAATTTAATGTACCTTAACTTCTTTCTTTGGAAGCAGACTCTTTTCTACATCAGACTTAATTCGGCGCAGTAAAAAAGGTTGTAAAACCTAAAATTAATACAAGAAGTTAGAAATTGTCAGATGAATAGCGCGAATTATACACTGCATTTTTTTAAAGACTGGATTTACGTAAATAATTTTATCACTACTTTTAAATTAATACTAAAAACTTAGTCCATTTTAATTCAATAGGAATGGTAAAATATATTGTTCAGGAAATATGTATAATTTCTAACCTTATGTAACCTTGATATTATGTCACTATTTCCATGCATGCTCCCATCCGTAAACCATGAATCAAAATCATCTGAAGAAGAGAACATATCAGGCAGAAGGAAATTAAGTAATGCCCAGAGTTCGTGCAAATTATTTTGCAAAGGAGTTCCCGTAATCAGTAAACGATTTTTTGACTTTATTTCTCGAACAACCTCAGATAGCTGAAAGCATACATTTGAAGCTTCCAAATGCATAATGCATTAAAAACATCCAAAAATGTTCAAACATTACCTTCGACTTTTCATTCTTAATACGGTGAGCTTCATCAATTATGATATACTTCCAAACAAACTTCTTTAGTTGAGCCTTCACTTTAAGAACCATCTCATAAGTAGTACAACATACATCAAATTTTTGAGGCAATATAACGTTTCTGATGATTTCATTCTAAAATAAAAGGATCAATCACTCATTGATAGGCAACTTTACTGTATTAATGAGATTTACAACTCCATACCCGTTCAGATTCGTCTCCGATAATACAACAGGTAACTATTGAAGGGCACCATTTAGCAAATTCATTCATCCAATTCTTCAAAGTCGACTTTGGTACAATGACTAAGTGTGGACTAGCCATATTCTTGTAATGTTTCATATACCCAAGCAAAGAAATTGTTTGCAGTGTTTTACCCAGACCCTTAAAATCATTTAAAAGTTAAATTAAACCTAAAACAATAAAGTTAGACTCCATACCATTTCATCAGCAAGAATACCGTTAATTCCATTATGCTGCAATGAAATAAGCCAGTTAAGACCACGAATCTGGTAGTCACTAAAATAACGTTATAAATTAGTGTGTAATATTCATACTCAATAAAACGTACCGTAACTCGCCATTCTGAATGTAGAATGGACTCTTGTCAAATACCATGATGTTATCTTCTTTGCCAGCTGCTTCTAACAGCTCCTCATCTTCCTCCTAAACATAATTAATAAATATAAGTACTTGATGTCTTCGATAGAGTTAAGATGAAATAAATAAGACACCTGTTCAGTTTTCCTATGCCTATGATCTCCATCTATTCCGTTGCCACTTTTTGGATGACGTCCACGCTTCTTCTTTTGGGGTGACCCTAAAATTATAAAAATTAACTTCAAAACAGTTTAAATAATCACACAATTCTCCTCCTTGTACCAATAAGAAGTGTAGCAATTGATGCAATTATTTCAAATAATAATATAAAAATACTTTTCGGTTAATTATATACCTGCATATGAAGCCACATCTCCTGCACTTAGACAGTGAGAAAAATTCTCAGTCTTTTTAAGAAGCATTTCAAATCGTTTAAAAGAGTCGGCTTCAAACTTAGAATCCCCAGATTCTAAAATTCCATACCACTTATATACCTCCAATTCTCGTTATTTTGCTTTTAGAATCAAGCATACCTGTTTGTTCATCATCCATCTCATCATCTGGAGTTTGTTCCATATCTTCCTCTACACTCATATTTTCGCCTAATGTCTGGATTATAACTCAAACTTAAATGCTATAAACACGTCAATATCCATAGGTCAAATAATATGAAAGAACTAGAAAATAAGATAAATGTAAGAACCTCGGAAGTATCCATTTCTTCATCTTTCACACCTCTTTGTGTCGTCATGTTATTACTGAAACTACAATTATAAAAATCACTTTTAGTTTCAGGAATTTTAACAGAATTGCTAACAAAAATCGTAAGATTTGAGGAATATTTTGTAGAGAAATTATATTACGTGCATAAAATTTGTACTCTATGTACTACTTATTCAAATACGGCTTCGAAATTGTAAATATTGCCCACTTGCTTTAAAATAAGTGTTTTCATTCCTAAATCAAACAAACATTTACATGATATATATTGGCACCCACATACGCGTAAATTTACATTTCCAAAATGGGTATTAAAATGAGGTGTTACGCTCTTTCCCGCGTCGCGTTCTTATTATGGACCTGAGCATCCAAAACATTTTCCGCGACCGTGCTGTTTGTTGAAATCGGTTCATAGGAATTCCTCCCTCAAAAGAATCTTATAGTTCTATTAATATTAGTCGGTCTAGTAGAATTGAGGTTTCAGTGTTGATTATAGTTAAAAACATTATTCTTACAGGATTTAATAAGTAATTAATTTTGCATTGGCATGATGTTTACTAGATCCTCAAAGAGATCTTGTTCTAATCAACCTAGGAACCTGGCACTACCACATAGCAATAATTATACTAAAACAAAATCAATTTAATATTAGGGTATTAATATTGGGTTTTAATATTTGTAAGACAATCAAAAAGTATTTGGCTATATAGGTTTTAAGAAGCAAATGAGAAGAACTGCTGCTCAAAAAAAAATTTCTAGACGTATTAATGGAACTAAACAGTGATGTATATTCAACTTCTGAGGATGAGAGTATAAAAGAGGAAAAAGAACTGAAACACACTGCGTCAGTTTCTATATATGTGCGGTTTATAACTTTGCCTTTATTGTACTTATCAACCATGTATTAGTTAGCATTTGTTTAGAGTTGTAAAGCTTGATCTCGACTCAAGCAGAGCAGCAGAAATTATTTGCCGAACGCTCAGTGTTGATAAAGAGCCAAATAGAAGTAGCGCAAAAAGGGACCTTAGAATTGAGAACAGTTGTTTAATTGTGTCAGTTTTTAATTTTTTCTTTCTTGATATAAATCACTACAGAGTAGAAATTAATTTATCTGTATGAATTTCAGCAAAATTGCAAGTGTTGATAGAAGATCCCTGCAGAAGTCACTTGCTAATCTATTTGATATGTGCGATCTAGCTAAAGCAACTATTGACTTAGTAGATGAAAAGAAATGGTTAGAAAATAGAGAACCAAATACTAAGAAGCAAAAGTTGCAGTAAAAGTTTCTTTCAACTCTTTGAAATTAAAAAAACGTTCGTGCTCACTTCTTTCCATAATATTTGTTGTTTTCTAGATAATAAATAAGCTGCATTTGGAGTTTTCTGTAGATCTAATCGTCGTGATTGCGATTATAGTTATTTTTGTGACTTGTTTAATAACTGATAATGGCTTAATTCCATTATGCTGCAATGAAATAACATGTATATTAATTTTCCTACTCATTAAGTAGGATTACGCTATCAGTATGTTCAAAGGGTTAAAATCAAAAATAGAAGATGAGGCGAAAAAGTTACAAGTATCAATGCAACAATATGGAGAACAACTGAGCCAACAAGTTGGTCAGTACAGGAGTGCAGCCGTGAGTATGCAGTAATATACATTTTATTTTCGTCAAAATATAATTGAGGAAGTAAGTAGTTATACTTACAGAGTGATGCAGGCAGTGATAGTACTAGTATTTCACGACGTTTTCTCAACACAGGTGGTGGGACATCGAACATGACTAGTGCACTGAATGATGCTTTATCGGTTGGTTATTACTACATATTTTATTATTTTAACTTATATCTAGAGGCTTATTAAGGTTGATGATGCGTTAGAAGAGGATGCAACTGGAGAATTATCATTAGACTTATCACGTAGAGAACGTCGTTTTTCCGGAGGATCTACACGTAGCCACGAAAGGTTATCTCTTTTTTTTGTTTGCTGGAATTTATCTCTGCTCATGCATTTTAACGTACTTTTTAGTTTTATATACAATATATGGTATAATTTTACTGTATAATTCTAGCTCATTATCAACGTTTTTCCAATCTGTTCCTGGCCTGACTGCGGCGGTTTTAGAATCCGTTGAATCAGATCAAGAAAGTACCTTAGACGAACACGGTCCTGGTGTATTCCATTCATCGAGTGAGGAGCAAGTTCGTAGAAATGATTAAAATCTGTTCTTATTTGAAATATGATCATATTACTGGTTATTTTCTTTGCATTATTAATACTTTATAGATTACATCTCTATTGTCAAAGTTGAAAGGACGAGTTGCGAATTATAAGGATAAATACAGTGATCTACTTAAGAAGTATAATGATGCAGTTAATGAAAATAATAAATGTCGTGTGAGTTTTGAAGGCGTTGCAGCTTATATTATATTCAAGCAATGGATTTTCTATGTTGGTTTACTGAGAAGATTTAAATATAGCTTTTAATATATTGATAGATTTTTTATACATATCTTTCTATCGATATCTACGCTTCTTTCTCCCATTTAAACACATTTGTTTTTAGGCAGTGCTTGTTCAGACTCAAGATAAGGCATTGAGCAATATCGAAAAATTAAGAACGGAGAAGAGAATACTGGGAGAAAAATTGAAAGATCTAACAGAAAAATGTAATGGTGATAATCAAGTAAGTATTAATTGCAAATGAGTTAAGCAGAAGCGTCAATACTGAATTTTCTGGTTTTACGCCTAACTGTTTATCTTAAAAAGTTAGTTCGAGTCCAGTTTTTTATTTCTTTGATGTATCTAGTATTTATAGTTGGAAATCATAACTCAACGTTATGAGAATATGCTCGAGAAGTTGAGGTCTGAGATCACGAAGAACAGATCCAATATTACATCTCTCACTGAAGAAAACAGAAATTTGAAGAGCGAAATCAATTCGATCAATGGAGATGTACGTTCAGAATTATTTTATAATTATTTTGTTCAAGTATTTTTTTTACAGTCTGGCATCTCTGCGCTGGTGACTGAGAGGATTAGTTCTGAATGGAAACAGCGAATAGAAAAGGTAGAGGATGAGTGGACTGCCAGAATCAACACGGTTTGTTTTATTTCACGATATTTTAGATGTTTAATTCTAAAAATATTTCACTTATACAGTTTAGAGTGATTCGGACCACGCAATACAATTGGCAACGACTAAGGCAGAAATGCATGCTGCTCTTGAAGGGAAGGATAAAGAAGTATTAAAATCTCCTCCTTTAAAACGAATTATTAGAATATTATTGTCTATTTAGCACGGTTTCTAGATAGAACTATGGAGAGGAAAGTGTCGCGCATTAGAAATACAAGATGGGCAGGCTAATGAGAGATGGCAAAGTAAAGTTGATGAACTCCAGCTCGTAATCAAGGTTAAACATCTTATTTTTAACGATGTATACATGTTATACTGAAATTCTATTATATTTTTCCCTTATATTGAATTTTTGTGGGTAGAGGAAAATTATTCCAAATTTTTCAATTTTGTATAAAAACGATAACTTTTGACTACTCTAGGGAAATCCTAACTTTGACTTAATTATTGCATCATATTAAAAAAAAATCTTTGACTACTAAACATGATATTCATTAAAATTAAGGAAATTTCTACGCTTATGCTCTTCAAGATCACTTTACTGTTGTTATGCCAAATAATGACTTTAAAGGGAATAGTGGAAAGAAGGATGTCAACTTGTTTTCTCATGCAATTGCTATTTCTTGTTATTATTATTTTTTAAATGGTCTTCAATATACAACCAAAATTATCTCGTGATGGAATCCCGTTGCTTTTAAAAATGGGGAATATCTATCACAGAATATTCACGCAATTAATGCAGTACTGGCCTGATTAAGATACTTCTTCTGAAATAATATATACTACATATTTTTTAAATGAAATCTTAAAAGGATAATTTCTTTACATTAAGGCGTTGGAGTGTGAAAAAGCTGATATGATTGAGAAACTCTCTACAGCAAAGCAACAAGGAGTTAAGGTTGTTAAGAGGAATTTTTAAAAAAAATGTATATTGTTATTCTATTTGTGTATAGGCTGTTCTTGATGAAGAAGAAAAGAAAAGGGAGGAAATGATCACTGAGTGGAATGCGAAAGAGAGAAGAACCGCACTAGAAACAGATGAAAGAATAAAAGAAATTGAACTTCGTCATAAAGCTGAATTAGAAATCGTGGTACTTTTACAATTTCCTAAACGAATTTCATACTGTAGTGACTATGTAATTTTAATGTAATTGAGAAGTAGTATATATTACTTACCTCCTTTAGGTTTGCCAAAGTTTTCTTTTTTTTTAAACTATTGTAGAAGAGTCAAATGGAAGAATATAAGATGAGGCAAAAATTGGAGGATTCTGATGAAATATTTCTCATCAAAGATCATGAATTAATTAATGAAAATGTGCGAGAAGAACGAACAGTTTCTGAACAAGAATGTCAGGTATATTGTATTCAGGGAATTCTAATTGTAAATTAGGATAACATTGGCTTACTGTTCTCATATTTAATCCGTAGTTATATAGTAATATTTCAGGTAGGTGATCATGAAGAAACAATGGAGTTTGACAGTTTAAAACAGCATATAAAAATGGAAAAATTGGTTAGAGAACATGAAGATATTCTCGTACTAACAAGAAAACAACATGAACTGGAACTAAAGGCGATTACAGATAGGTTTGTCTTCGCTTAAATTTTTATAAAATCTATTGCTATAAAATTTTATTTAAGAGAAAACATTGTGTTGAGGCTCAAATTATCATATTAATATAATGTAGAAATAAGTATGTTTTGTGGTAAGTTTTATCTATAAGTGATTTTCTTAAGATATGAACATGTACAACTTGAAGCCGACCAACTTAGAGAAAAAGTAGACGATTTAGAGCAACAAATAGAACAATGGACTAATGTTGTTGAAGAGAGTTCGAAGAGAGAGGTACTTGAATTACACAAAGATTATCATAGTCTTCTTTGGCCAATAGTCAAATAGAATATCTAGAGAAATCTGAAGGAGCAACTTGATAGTTGCAAGAAGTCTGGTAGTATTGAGAGCACATCTGAAATCAACGAGAAAATAGCTCCGGAATTATGGGATTTTAATAATATGTATTCAAAGGCACTGGAAAATTTAGAAGACGAGAGGAGCAAGGCTCTAGAAAATTCTAAGAGGTATAATATAATAATTTTTCTAAATTAATTCAGATTTATTAGTTTATGACATAAATTATATCTACATTAGCCCATTTTTATAACATTTCTTCCTATTACTCTAAAAGATTACGTAAAAATATAGTGAGAGATTTTGAATGTCAATTATAAAGCGATTGTTGCATAGAAAGGCCATCATGTCTTCATGTAGCTATTACTAACCGGTGGTGAAACCATGAAGTTTCAGAGCAGACAATACGATAAATCAGTTACATCAAGAAATTACTGAATTAAAATTGTTATTGGAGAAGAACAATGAATCAACTAGAAAGATGGAAGAAAAACATCAAAAGACTGAAATTGAACTTGCAACAGCAAAAGAGTTATCTGTATCTTATGAACATCTCCAATCTGAGCTAGAGGTTACCAGAGGAAATTTTATATTTAATACTGCTAGGTTCAAATATAAATTCTATTTTTATCTCTGTAAAATCTTAAAATTATAATCATAAAAGATGAGTTATAAAAATCAATTGAAGTTTTTTCTGATTTCTAAAAAAAATGTGTACTTTTTATTTTCATAAAAAAGTAATGTTACAATGGAAGCATTGAGATTAATAATTAATTTAGTTAACTTGTTTGCAAGGTTGGAGTTATCACCTTTGTAGGAAGTACGGCAACAGCGCAGCGAAGTTGAAATTATGGTTTCTGAATTAAGACAAAGGGCTGAAAAAGCGGAGAAGATGCTTCAAGGTTTGTGTTAATATCACATATTTTTACGCTTTGTTTTGATTTGTGCAGTATGCATAATATTTATGCTTAAGAAGATCGTATTCGTTTGGAACACGATCGGTCATTATTTGAGTCTTCTGACGTGGTGGAGAAATGCGAAGACTCACAAAATCTTACACCACAGAATATTCTGCAAAATCCAAATGCCTATGTATGTTTATCTTACTTCTTTTTGGTCTGAATTCATAGTCTCGTCAAAGAGATTAAAAATGTAAAATTTGAAAGATAACATTGATTAATTGGACGAGGCTTTAGAGAAACTAGTTAATTAAGAGAACAAAGTCGAAAGCTCATTAATGACTTAGAAAAGCATTGAGGTGGATTGGATTGGTTTATGGACGAATTACCAAGTGTGCGGAAGTTACATACTATTATCCGAAATAGAAAGGTTTAACTAAATAGAAACTATTTTATAGATTACCAACGAAAATGGAATGGAAGAAATGAGGGAAGAGCTGAGAAGGGCAACTGAAATGAAGTTAGTGGTTGAAGAAGAGATGCAGCAGGTTTGATTTTTATGTAGATGAAAGCTTACTTATTCAGTCATATTTAAGGTAAATTTCAGTTGAAGCAAGAAAACCATATGCTTTGCTTAGCTAACAAGCAGTATGTTTTGGATATAGCAAAACTCGAGGAATCTGTCAATATTCATGAGATTAGGAAGGTATATCGAAGTTAATTCGTTTTAGATGAATAATTTATAATTATTGTTAACCCAGGGTGAATTGGACGACAAGATAATAGGATTAGAAAAGCATTCTGTTGAACTACAGCAACTGGTAGATACACTTCAGCGTGCTTTGGATGACGAAAAAAGCTTAACTACTGAGCAAAGTGTAGATTATGAGAAGTAATATAACAGTTTTTCCTTAATCTCACCATTGATTTATAATTTATTAAATTTAGAATGAGTAAAGCATTCCATGAAATGGAAGCTATTCTCGTGGATGAGAAGAAACGCATAGTAGATTTGGAAAGTACGAATAAGCGACAACAAAATGACGCTGACATAGAGTTAAGGAATTTGCACACAAGGATTAAACAGTTAGAAGCAGAGCTATCCAAGTCAATGGAGCAGAGTGAAATCTTTAGAGATGAGCAGGTATCTAACTTATTATTTTCTCAAGATAAAGCTATGCTTAAAATGGGTTTTCTTATAGGAGAAACTTATATCCAATTTACGAGCCGAAATTATATGTATACAGAATGATGCGACCGAAAAGCTACATGAATTACAGGAGAAACTTCTACTTTCAGAAGTAATTCACTTATTTCCTCGATCATATTTTTTTTTAAAAAGATTTTTTGGTAGATATTAATAGTTTATGAAATAAGATGCAGTATTTGCAGACAAATTTGTCTACTGTTAGCGAACAGTTACAATCTTGTGAAGAAGTTAAGGAGAGAGAAAGAACTGAAGGAATAAGATTCAGGTTTCGAAAAAAATTTTCACTTGTTTATTTTAAAATTCTAGAATTGAGATATATTACTATTATAATTATACTATTAAGACAATTACCCAATTGTAAAAGGAACAAGTTTACCAATATTTGTTCAGTTATTATATTTACCTAGGATGTAATTATATTTTAGGGAACAGCATTCAACGATATTGGAAAATTTGAAATCTGAATTAATTTTGTCGCAGAGCAGATTGGACCAAAGTTCAAAATTGGAAGTGGAAAATTCAAATTTACGAGAATGTCTTGAAACAATTAAAAGTGAGCAGGAGGACCTTAAACAGAAGCAAAAGGAGGTCTTGACTTAAGATCAAATTTTCCTGTGGTTTTCCTCTACCATGTTACTTGCCGTAAATTAACTTATTCAGGAATCTGATGCGCATGTTCTGGAGATTAAGCAAAAAGCTGAAAAAAAAATTGTCAAAATGAAAGCTCTATTTGATAGGGATATTTCGGCTCTCAAGGCAGAAATGTTGTTAGAGGTTCTTCCTTCTTTAAATAATATTTCCTATTTATATTATATCATATTACATGTGTATGAATTATTTTAGATAAATGAGTTACGTGAATCAGTAATAGAAAGAGATCGTCGTTTTGATGAAGTTATTTCGGAGAAAGCTCGAATAGAACAGCAAATAATTAGTCAGGAAGATATTATAAAAGAGCTAGATCTTAAAAGAGCTACAGTAAATGAGGTAATAAGTAATTAAATATTGTTTAGGGAAGTGCAATATTTTAGAAAGTTAGTTTTACCATAATAAAGTGATTTGTGTACTTACAGTTGACAGAAAAATTCAGTAATAATGAACAAAGAATAATAGAGCTTGAAGCTGATAATAAGATGCTAAGTGATAGGCATAGGAAGATGGAGGAAATGTATCAGAAAAATCATGAAGATTTAGACAAGAGTTCAAAGTTAACCGAAGATCTGAAAGGAAAGGTAAGAAAGTAGTATTTATTTCTTGCCCATCAGACATTTAAAATAATCAAGATATAGTTTGTGTTTAGATAAAGTTACTTGAAGAGGTAAACGAAGAAGGGTTCCGTAAAGCGGCGGCTAAACAAGATACTGATAACAGAAAGGTGAAAAACTGTTTGTCTTTTGACATTTACTCTTTTTTTTTTGTTTAAATATGTAGTAAATCAGGTACTTCGCGAATTACAAAAAGAGGTGAAACAACTATATGTGGAATTAAATGAAAAAACTGAAGCATTAGATAAACTGAGGGATCATCTAGCTGAGAAAGAAATGTTGAACGTAGCAGTGAAAGCTAGTACTTTAGAAGACTCATCTCAGAAGGATTATGTGGTAATTTATATATAATAGTATTATTTATAATAATTATAGTGTTAATAAACAAGATAATAATGAAAAACCATTAAGTATGAGGAAGAACTGGAGTCGATGCGTAAGAAACTGTCTGATTGTCATCGTGAGATCGATGGGCTAAGAGAAATAAACAGTCGCTTAGAAAAAGATCTTGATTTACAAAAGGGACAGTCATCTGTAAGTTTTTTTGATAGCATTATTTTCGTTAAGGCATTGATTTTTTTTTTTTAGGGATCGCCAGCTATTATTAATGTTATGGGTAATTCTAATGATTCACCTGGCTTTACTGATCATGCAGAAGCTCAAGTATGTTTTTTTAAAAACTGTTTTTAATGTTTTTAAATATATGTCTAATTACAGTATTTGAAAAATGTGCTCTACCGATATATGTCTGAGAGGGAGATTTTAGGGAAAGAGACGGTTGTAAGTATTATTAGTTTCATTATATTTTATTGAAATCGGTTTTTGCAATTTTTTTTAGACTTTGGCGCGAGTGATTGGCACTGTAGCAAAATTTAGCAATGCTGAAATGGAAGCAGTGCTAGCTAGAGAGGAATCACGTGTGGCAGGTTGGGTAGGTGGTGCCGTATCACAGGTATCACATGCTTTTACTGGTCACCGCTAGCAACCACTTGCTAGTTACAATAATTATTTAGTGATAAAGTTTTATTGCTCATCTCTCGCTTACATGCTATATAATTTTCTACTGTTATCCTCTGAATTTTTCTTATGTTTCCCATATATCATTGTGACTTCTGATCTGTGATCTGTATTTTATTCACAACAATGCTTATTTTAACAAACAAATTCACCTATATATAATATTAATAATAATTTATTGCAATTTGTTAAGTAGGAGGAATAATGCGTATATTAATAATTAACTGATCTTTTTGTCGAGTTCTTTTTTGGGATAATAGAAGTTAATAAATTTATATTACGGAATTTTATTGCGTACCTCCGTTTACGGTAGAAATGTCGAAGTGTCTTTCCCGTTTTGTAAAACAATCTCATGAAATTCTAGCAATGGTAGTGAACATAGTGCTTGAAACTGGCACTGAAATTTTATATATTGACGATGATATGGTGAAGGGAAATCTTAATAAGCGCGGTTATGCCTTTGATGCAGCGTTATGTAGTTTAGATAGATCGGATCTTACCACACATGTTTACGAAGGAGGATTCAAGGTGAGCTAAAATCAAGTATCTTAACCAAGGTATAAGTCGGTTGGGTGATATGTAATGGAGATATTTTGCTTAAATGAATTAGATAAGGCTTTGATATATATGTAAATGTAAATGTCTTACTAGCTTTGGGAGTGTTCAGTTGATCTATGCAATTTAATTGAGAAAGAGATCGGACAAGTCAAGGATAAACGGATAATTGAGGTGTGTCTGTAAAGATTTCTGTCACAGTGAACGTTTAGATTTGTTTAATCACTTATCTTCTTTTTGATTTTATTAAGCTCGGATGTGGCGTTGGTCTTCCTAGTATTCTCGCGGCTAAATGTGGTGCAAACCGAATAACTCTTCAAGACTTCGTAAGTAAATTTTAATACACACTATTTCAGCTTCACCTATTAAACAATCATCCCTTAACAGAATGAGTGTGTCATACGTTGTTTTACCAAAGATAATGCTCTGCTGAATGGTGTGGATCCCACTAGGTGCGATTTTGTTAGCGGATCATGGGATCACCTTCATCAGTACATACCATCAAAAAGGTACTAGTTTAAATTTATTTTAAACTCTTTGTTAGCATAATAGTCTAAAATTTTAGTTTTGATGTAATATTTACTTCGGAGACCATTTATAATAAGATGGACTATCCTTCTCTTCACCAAGCGTTTCGCTATGCTCTTACTGATGATGGCTTTATGTGAGTGAATTGAACTGTAATTTTTGAGTTAAAATTCTATTTAGATTCGGAAGCTTTAAAAAAGTACAAGTTACAGATGGGTTGCTGCTAAATTGTTTTACTTCGGTGTAGGTGGAAATATACCAGATTTTATCAGTTATATCGAAGCGCAGGGAGTATTTACTGTAAAGTCAAAGGTCATGATTGATGCCAACGTACCTCGACAAATTCTTGAGCTTCGCAGACAGTGATATATACAAAACGGAGAAATATTTATATGCTAAGGTTATTAAACGACCATTTCTGTTTCAGTACTCATAATTTTATTTTTTAAGATGATTATTAAAATGTCTTTCTGTTTATTTTCATATTCTTTTGTATATCGTTTTTTATCTTGTTGAAAATAAATTATATTGGATAAGTTTTTATTCCTATGGTGATATTTCCAAGTGTGATATTTTCCCTTTAACATTATCAACTTTCATATTCGCTTTGGTTTCATCTAATTGCTAGACAAATATCTTACTAGCTCTATCTTTCTTCATTATTTGTATAACTTCATAATTAATTTTGCTCAACCAATAATATGAAGTGGTATTTTGTTTGCATTGCTTGTAAATATACAATTCTCCCGATTTATGTGAATTTAATGTAGGAGGATCATTTTATTCATGAAGTATAAACAGTGTAATATTAGCATCATTATGATGTTTATACTAGGTGCAATGTTGATTGTACAATTTTTCTAGTTTGATGTTCCTCAGTCAATTTCCTTTTACGTGTTTTTCGTAAAGTGTGCGTCATCCACTTCAAAATGCGGGGGACGCCCCTGCCCTCTTTCAATGTTCCCACTAAAGAGCATGTCGTGAATATAGGAGATAGACTCTGGGATACAGTACTAATTGATCTGGATAGAGAGGAAGAACAGGTATAAACTAATTTATAATGGCTACATTTAAAATAGCTAAGCTTTCGGAGTACTAGTATTAAATGATTCAATATCTATTTTTAGTTTTACTAATTTTACTAAATTCTTTGCGTATTTATTTTAAGTCATCAATGACTATCGACCTGGTAACCACCGATATCAATTTAACTTTGGATACTGCTCCTTCTTCTACCCGCACTCAGGTTAAAAGTAGTCAAAATGTGAACGACTCTAGTGATAACCAGATATTTCCAAACCGGATACGAGAGGTCCAGCTTATTGATTTAAACTGTGATTTGCTTACTTAGTGAGTAAACATTTACTTAGATATATAGCTTTTAAGTTGTAAGGATTCTGTTTTTTATAGTGATGATCGTTACACACTTAATAGTTCTTCTGTTGCACTACTACAGTTGCCTTCTACTGGATTTATATATGACATGGGCCGACCAAACGAAGAACCATCGATGGTACCTTTTTGAAGTAATGTGAAATCAACGAGAGCTATAAATATATTTGACATTGTAGTGTGAACTTCCTCCTGGCAGTCTTCTGAAACCACTTTCGGAACTGGATGATCCACGAATTATCGCTGATCTTAAATTACGATCACGTAAAAGTCGCGACGTCCAGCTATGTCGAGATGTGCTGCAATCATCTCTTTATGCTGTTGTTCCCATTTCCAGCGTTATGAGGCTGACTGATGAACAGACAATTTGAGTATCAACAAATCGGAAGCAGTTGAAATGTTTTCTTAGAAAATTAAATCGCCAATTGTCATATTCATGTTTCAACTTTTTCTAGGCTTCTTCTTGCAATTGAAGAACCATCTCAGAGGATTTCATTATATCATGATCTCGAGGTTTTCGATTTTGTAAGGGGATTGAAAGTCGGAGATGAAGTTTTGGTGCAAATCGGAAAGGTATAAAATATAACCTTATACTGCAGTTAGTCAATATAAAGTGTAGCTTGTTTTTATTCATTTCACCACCTAGGGGAGACATGACAGTGGGCTAGCCAATAAGACCTGTTTTGTTTCTAGACCACCAGTAAATTATTACTATTTAATGCATTTTTATTTCATTGTTGCATGATAATTATCACCAATATAGTTGTAATATATCGATTTTGTTTAGGAAACAGGACAGTCAAGGATGTTGTCTGGAAAATTAAATTACATTGGCGATTGTCCAAAAGAGTACGGCACATGGTTTGGCGTCGAAGTTAGGGTACGACTATACATGAATGTACTAGGATTTTTTTTGGTTCCCTGTAATAGTGATCTTCTGAACTTATTCACTACTCAAACTAAATCTTTAGGTTGATGTATTCTTTTATTTTTTTCTATTTGGAAGGTATTGCATATCTTATTCATCAAGATACCTAAATTCGCATCCTAATAAAAATATAATTTTGAAATACTTCCTATGAATGGTTTTTTATGTTTTTAGAGAATGTAACGCTATGTCATTAGACACTTTGCGCGGTATGTTTCAGACTCGCTAGAAAACTAGTTCTCTATATTATGAGAATACGCCGCATCGATCTGTTCCATCTATCACAGTAACAGCTGATCATGATCGTTGTTTATTCTCTCTCACACTTGTCGATTCGTTGATTTTTTCCCAATAGTGCTTTATATAATAACTTCTCGGAATATTTCTTATTGAATATATGCGTATTTTACACTAAATATACACTTTCACTGTGCGCGACCTAGGTCTGCAGCTCTTCTTCGGCTGCCGGCGATTATCCATTTGTCCCTCGCCTATTTACTTGTTGTTGGCTTTGGTCCCGCGTCGTCATCGATCCGTTTCATTTTACCCCAAACCCCGCCATATCTACCATTCAACGCAATATTATTTAACAAATATTATTTAGCGTTTGATGATCGGTTAACTTAGATTCCTAGAATTTAATGTTTTTCGTAAATTCAATTTATATATTTGAGAATTGGACAATGAATGGCTCCGAATGGGAGTCACCTCGGATAGTTTACGCAAGTGCGTCTCAGATCCATAAACCAGTGCGTAATAGTACTGTTGCCGTTAATTCGAATAGGTTAGATTACTTATTTTGTTTAATAGGTTAAAACCAGCTTATTGGAAAGGCTTTGTGTTTGGCTCACAATTGTCTACTTTATTATTTTATTTACAGGATTTCAATTATACCAGATTCACGGGTGGTTCCAATTCAAAGACTTGACACATGTTTCAAATCCGTCAGCTTAACGGAACCGTCAGTTAGTGAAATGTGAGTATACATCCGACATTTTAAAAATAGGTTTTTATTTTCTCTTTTTTCTTTTCAATCTGTAAAAATTTCCAATGTTGTGCTAACTGGGATTGAATTTGTTACATTATATTTATCTAACGAATGGTTCTTCGTTTGGTCGGCCCATGTCATATATAAGATGTTTCTGACAAATTTTTTTTCCATAGAACTACAAAAAATTTACATTATTAATGCGCTCGTAAACTACGTTTTGACTGATAAGACACAAACCACATGTTTTAAAATTTTCATATTTTATAACATACTGGAACAAAAAACCATTAGTTGAAGGTTTGCTCGCGAAGTAAAAGTGTGGGACGGCGATCTTCGTCCTCTAGATCAAAAGGATCGTGAATATGATGGAAATCGTGATCGTCGGCGAACTCGACTACCATTGCAAAGTGCTACACAACCTAGTCGCAGTCATAGCTCGCATTCTGTTAGTGTCTATGAGAAGACGTTTAGGTAGGGAATTTTTACTTATTTATAATTACTTGTATAAGAAGTTGCTTAATTAGGACTATCGCTTCATAATGGTTAATAAGTTCATTCTAGGAACTGTTAACATTTCCGCAGACTATAAAATATATTCTTTTTCTTCTCTTGTCTTTTGTTTTTGAGAGACTTTGTATGTCTAGTGTGGATGATGTCGTGCGCACAAAAGGAGCGAAGGTTGGAGATAGATGTGAGTGGAAAGACGGTAAGCAGTCGCATAAGGGGACGATAAAATTCCTCGGACATCTTAAGGGCCATTCTAGTCTTTACGCTGGCATTAATTTTGTGAGTTTTTTTATAAGGCTATTATCAAAAATTGTTTTATGTCTTTAACAAATAGTTATTAACCTAAATAAGTTCAAGTAGAACACATAACTGGAAACTTTGAAGAAGTTTTCTCCGTTTATTAGGATGAAAAAGAACAATTATTTAAAAGAATAATTTTTGTTGACGTTTTGGAATTCATTTACCATGTTTGAGTTATTTAGGTTTTTTTCTGATCACTATATTAATAAGAATCATCACTTATCTATAATGCTATATATATATATATATATAGCATTATAGATGTCTTTATCACATACAGGACGATCCTGTTGGCAGGGGAACGGGTGTATTTCAAGGAGAAACTATTTTTAAAACAGCCGAAAATCACGCTGGCTTCGTATTGCTGAGTGCTCTTGAAATAATACCTCAGCATACCTCAAATGGGATTTCTAAACGACAAATGACGCTCTTACATAAACAGGTAATGCCTACATGCGTTTTATGCTTAATTCATGGAGTAGTTTACTTACTATTTTGAGTACTCATAGGCATCTGCGGAATCTCTATCTGATCCTCCTCCCATTCCCCCACGACCTATTTTAAGACCAGAAGATTATATGATTGATTCATTTATTGTTGGTTTGTTTTACATTGGTATCATAATTTCTTTTTCATGTTTTTCCCTTCTTCTTCTTCTTTATTAGGTTATTCATTTCTATTATTTAAATTATCTTATTATCAGGAAATTCTGTGGAAGTTTGTCACCTTGGTGCTTGTCGATCTGGTGTTATTCTTTGGATAGGTGATGCTATGAGTGAGGATCATGACCACATAGAGAGGAGTGCTGTTGTCGAATTAGTAAATTCACTTCTCACTATGCATATTCAGCTGTTATTTTTGTCATTTTTTATAATATACTTTTTGTTACTTGATAAAATCATTTATAGTACGAAGATGTTCCTAGTGGTTGGAGATCTTCTCATGAAGCGCCAAATTTTGATGTATGTGGAGTGCGTAATGGTGTTCTTGTACCTATGTCAGCGTTACGAAGAGATAAAAGGGTCAACTGTCACTCGAATGGTTCCACTCAGCTAATATCTTCTTCAGGAAATATGAATGGAGGCAAGATATACCTGTTTTCTCCAGCCACTGTTTTTTCTTTAAATGTTATTGATTTAGACGTTTTTATTTATATCTTACTATTGCAATGCGTTTGGGTTTCTAATAATATCTTTATTTCTGCACTGGGAGTGAATATAGTAAATAGTTTATGGACATTGATAACATTACACTTTGTACTATGTTAGCTGTTGTTTAAGTGGCTTATTTTAATCAGAAGTTTGAAAGTTATAGAAAGTGAGAATCTAAGAGAATGTGGTTGTTATAGGTGTTAACACTAAAACAAATACTATTGTCAAAAATCAGTTTACATCTCGTACCGTATATGTACTAAGAAGCCATAATTTAATTTTTTGCCAATATTACCAAAATCACTTTCTTGGATTTTCCTTGATGTTTTATTTATTTACTTTCTAGGCAAGACCGATTTCGGCAGTATAGATAGCGGTGTGGAGACAATTCGATGTGAACCATGGCGTACCGTAGAAGATCTAGTAGGTAGAATGAAAGGTATACAAGGACATCGTAATAGCTGCTATCTCGATGCCACTCTTTACGCAATGTTTGTGCAGTCAACTAGCTACGACTTGTCAGTTGCATTTTTTAGATGTTAGTTATTGTATAGTTTAAGTCAAGTATACCATCAATCTTCTAGTCTTCTTGAACGCCCAGCTACACGTGATGATATTCCTCAGTACAAGGAATTACAACGACTTCTGGCCACTGAGATTGTATATCCTCTTCGCAAGTAAGGATATATCAGCTGTATAGTAAATTCGCTACTAAAATATATTTTTTGCACATTTTATTGTTAATCAGTGGTAGATTCTAATAAAATACATTTAACTAGTGCTATACCCTGTCTGTTTCCAGTAAATGAAAATATAATGGTGAGAAAATTCTATCGATGTATTACGATTATTTTAAACAAGAACTTCAGGTTCCATTATGTTCGAGCAGATCATATAATGAAAGTTCGTGAGGTACTAGCCGATATTTTAACGAATATGCGAGGGCTTACAAGCGAAGAGAAGGATCCTGAAGAAATTCTTGTTGAACTCTTTGGTAACATCTTAAGAGCACGACCATTCGTTGAATTGATGTTAGTCTATCTTAATACTTTTTCTCTGTCATCTGGTATAAATTATGCTTTGTATTATTTTAGCAATTTGAAAGATAACAAGATTGATCGGATGTTCTTGTGCCCGTTAATCGTGGATGATTGGTCAGGTGGAGTAGCTACTACTCAACATCTTTTAGAGAGATCAATGCGAGAAGCTGGTGTAAAGTTCGTTCTCCCTCCAAAAACACTGATCTTACAGGTGAGATAAAATATGCACATGGCATTTTGACCAGTGATAAGTTGTTTGTAATAAAGTCAAAAAATATTTTTTATTGCTACAGTAGTATTTATATTTTAATTCATGTAACAATCTTCTAAGTAATAATTTTTACTGATAACTTTATAATTGGAAAAACAGGAGAGTAATATTCTTTGTCTGTTTGCCTTTTCAGCTACCACGTTATGGTCAGCAAAAGTTGTTTGACAAGATCCTTCCACTGGAACATATTGAAATAACCGGTTTAGTGAACAATGGTATGTTTTCATTTCATAGTGTTTATACTGTTACTTACAAATTACTTAAAATATGAAGCATTTTGAGCTTTCACTATTATAAAATAGTGGAATTTCTGAAAGGATTTGATTTAATAAGCATAAGATAGTGTTTTTTCTAACCTTATACTTTCTGAGTTGAATATTTTAAAAACCACTTATTAAAGTGTAAAAAGCTAAAAATTTCAGCTGTTCAAGCATGTCACGGCTGCGGGAAACCAGCAGAAGGGTGGTGTCCTGAATGTTTTCTATGCAAAAGAATATTACTTACTGAAGTGTGTTTACCTAACGCTTGACTATATATGATTTGCTGAAATTTTATTTCGTTATATAGGTATCATTTTGCACGTCTTGTCACAAAAGAGTCCATAATAGCAGTGGAGAGCTTGATCATGCAATGAGAGCATTTTATCCAAGTGTTCGTCCTGTTAAGAAGGTGACCGTCCACAAAATGGTAAAAATATTTCACGATTCATTCTGTGGGAGCTACGCACATTATAACTTTAATAGGTACTCTCTGCGGTTCTTTGCATTGAGACATCTCACTACGTAGCTTTTGTCCGAACTATATCTGGTCGCTGGTTGTTCTTTGATTCCATGGCAGATCGTGAGGGACTAAGTGATGGTTTTAACGTACCTCAGGTTAATAATTTAAACATTTAACACATCTTATTATTTTGGTATTACATATCTAAGCATAGTTGTATCCTTAACAATATTCAGGTTAAAGAAGGGGAAAAGATGTCGTGGTGGCTGTCTCAAGCTGGCTGGGAAAAATTACGTGAAGCTGATGATTCTGGTTCAATAAAAGTATTGAGCATGCATTTTTTCATATATATATATATATATATATTATATTTGGTTTGTCCTCTATTATAAATTATACATTTCAGACAATGCTCGGTAAAGGCAGTGATGTAGATCCTCTAGTTACAAGGTTACTTAGTGATTCCTATATTTGTTTCTACCAAGAAGAATTAGTTTCACCATCAAGCAACATATTGAATAATGTGCTTCAAAAAGTTAAGCCATCCTTTTAAGAAGGGTCAAATGTTTAAAGGATGATTATTTCGTAATGATTGCAACATCGTTATTCACATTATGTAAATTGGTTTAAATATATTTTAGGACATGATAATATATTATGTCACAAATATGCTATGCTGTTGTCAGGGCCCCATAAAATCCGGATAATATTAATTAAAGTCTGATACGTTTTTTTTCGTATTTTATAGTTCGTATACTATCGCATCTAATTTACCATAAAATGTTGTAAGTATTATTTCTTTCTTAATTAATGTGATCTAACAGTAGCCCTTATACTATATCAAAGCCGGTTGCTTCGCTAATCTATGTTGCCAGAAATTAACGGGATTGAATGTATTTGCACACTTCATAAAGTATTTGATGCAACTGTTTGCTACTATTGTGATGGAATGTATCGTCTATTTATTAAATTCCCTCAGGAGCAGCAAAACCTGTAAGTCATACCGGAAAAACCTACCAGTGAATAGACTTGGTAGACTTTGATTGCAAAAATGAAGTTTAGCCTTAGCGGAACTCTTATAAGCAATATTCGCAGTAAGTGGGCTTACGTATTTTGATCCCTATATTAACTTATTTGCCAGCTTTAACTTTGCTACGTTTGGATATTTGCGCTCAAATGTTAATTTAAATTTCGCGCATATAAGTTGCCTTAGTATCATAATCCTTAACTGTGGAAATGTAGCAGGGATTTAAAAACGGTGGTCCTAAATCTAGGAGTTTTTGGCACGGCATTACCTTGGTTCTTCTTGATCTTAGTGTTTCGAGGTTATCTTTGGTATCGCTATTTTTGTTTATATTGTTAGATTCGTCATTTTTTGCTACTTTAGAGATTGGATTGAGTGTCAAGCTTGATTGTCAAGTTTGAGGTCTCGTGTGCCAAATAAATAGTATTGACCGTAATTGTAGATAGAGCAATAATCTGGCATAACTTTCTAGCTAACATTGGGAAATGGTGCGCATGAACGTACTTGCTGATGCTCTGAACAGCATTAACAACGCAGAGAAACGTGGGAAGCGCCAAGTGCTCATCCGACCTGCATCTAAGGTGAGTATAATCAATTTCATGGTTAAGTTAAGTAATGTTCGAGGTGCTAAGTCTAATTAAGAGCAATGCTAACATTTAGGCGGAGCAAGTCTCGGTCTCAAGAGACCAAGGCTCTGCGCGACTCTAGTTCGCATGATTAAGATCATGCTAAAATTGATGGCCATTATCTTTTGAGGTTTAATTCCTAAGATATTGGTCGGCTAGTAGTCGTGGAGACACCCTTGGTTTTAATACTTTATATGTTCGTGAATCGTTCGCGAGCAACTCGCCATTAATGGTTGGTGCTATGCAGTATCACTAAAACGTGGTAGATATTTTGAGCTTATAAGACATGTTTAGGTTATTATTCGATTCTTAACTGTGATGATGAAACATGGATATATTGGTGAATTCGAAATCGTCGATGACCATCGAGCAGGGAAGATTGTAGTCAACCTTACAGGACGACTGAACAAGTGTTCGGTTATTTCTCCTCGTCTTGACATTAAACTGAAGGTTGTAATTTAATGCTTCTATTTTATACAAATGAACTAATTTTTAATAACTGATTTTTCGTCATTTTTTTGTAGGATCTAGAACAATATACTACAAACCTTCTTCCTTCACGTCAATTTGGTTACCTAATTCTCACCACCTCTGCTGGTATCATGGATCATGAAGAGGCTAGAAGAAAGCACTTGGGTGGAAAAATCTTAGGATTCTTTTTCTGATTTTGTTGAAAATGAATTGTTGACAGATTTTTGTATGTACTTTTTAAAGCGGTGGTTGACTGAGTTTGTATCAAATAAGTACGTATTTTAAGTCTGAGTTCGGAACTATTTTGAGAAGGATGGACTATTGATATTCAAAGCTAGTGGCGTTTTACTATGGAGAGATTGATTGGTCTGATTGATATGGATTGTTTTTACGTGCAAGTTGAACAAAGGGAAAGACCAGAGTTGTGGGATTTGCCAGTTGTCGTAGTTCAACATGCTGGAGGTGGTATGGCTGGAGGGTGAGGTCTAGTGGTTTCAAGTGGGCTATGGTGTGTGCTTACTGTCCATCTTAAGGATTCTGGCAGTCAGTTATGAGGCTCGTCCATATGGTGTTAAGCGAGGAATGATGGTATCCGAGGCTATGTTGAAGTGCCCGGATCTTAACGTGTGTTTTGTTCCACAAGGAGAGTATGCTGATAAAGCAGACATTCAGAAGTACAGGTGTGGCTTATTTGGTTCTCTAAAGCACCCAACGCAGTAATGCAGCTCTCACGATGGAATGTATTTGGTGCGGATTGGTTTAGTGATATGAGACCAATTATAGTACTTAGGAGATCCTTAGTTTTTAAGATGGGTTGATTTTTAGGGATGCCAGTGCTGAAGTATTTGAAGTTTTAAATAATGTGGATGAGAGAATGATTGTTGAAAAAGCGTCTGTAGATGAAGCTTTTCTCGATATGACAGAAGTTATTGATCAAATGCTTTTAGATGTTGGAGCTGATGTCCTACTCTTAAAGGTGGTCAACAGTTAAAAAAATACTATATCCATTAGTAGACCTATGCATTGGTTGCATAAGATCATTTAGTTTGCAGGTTCTAGAGAATGTTCCATCTTCGTTTCCAACAACACATTTAGCAGATGGAAACGATCAAATTGAGGCTGTGGATAATAAAGCGTATGATAGAGAAAAGAGTATTAAACAGTGGCTGGATATCTACTGTCGAAATGATATAAATCATGTTAGTTGAATAAATACTGGGTTAAATTATAAGTAATAGTTTACTAATAAATATACAGTTGTTTTTTTGTTTTACTATACTTTTAGCTTCGACTAGCTTTATCAGCTGAATTAGTTGAGCAAATAAGGGCAGCAATTTTCAAGAAGACACACTTTTTCTGTTCAGGTGGAATTGCCAATAATAAGGTCACTTTATAACTGGAATAAACATTTTGTCATTTGAGTAAATAATATACTCAATTAGGTTAATGTCTAATATTAAACTTTCTAGATGCTAGCAAAATTAGTTTGTGCGCGACATAAACCACGGCAGCAAACTGTTCTGCCGTTCGAATTGGTTGATACCGTTTTTCCAAATACACCTATTGGTGATGTTAGAATGATGGGTGGGAAGCTTGGAAATTCTATACAGCAGTTATTAGGGGTGAAGGTAATAGTTATTTATTTGTCTTATTTATAGTTATTTAGTAGTTTTCATTTTTAGACAATGGGTGATTTGGCGACAGTAGATTTCTCAACACTTGCCCTTCATTTTGGAGGACAAGCTCAGTGGATTTCCCAGGTAGCTCGTGGAATTGATGATGAGCCGGTTAGGTATTTTTTATTTATGAGTCAATTTTATAAATATAGAATAAACATAATTTCCATGGATTAAGGTGAAATCCCGGAACTCGCAATCTTCAATTGCAGTGAGCAAAAATTTTCCTGGGAAAAACGCTCTGGTAAGGATAGAGGATGTTAGAAAGTAAGTTTAGATGGAAGGTTAATGTTTACAGTTTTCTTTATTGTGATATCCTGTCATATTAAACGCATGTTAGGCAGTTTTTAAATACAAGAATCCTTACTCTAGAAATTATTTAAGGTGGTTAGATGGTCTATCCAAGGAGTTGTCGAAACGTTTAATTTTGGATCAGATTAAGGTTATTTTATATTTTTGAGATGTGCTACATATCATGTGGAGCATTTGTTCATTAATATTGTATTAGATTATATTAACTTTTACATTTTTCAGAATAAACGTACTGCTGAAAATGTAGTATTTGGAATGGTGAGCGAAACTAATACATCTAAGACACTAAAGATTAATTCGTATAATCCTTCTGTCTTATTCTGTATATTATGGTCTGTGGCTAAAGGATTTAACAAAGCACCAACAGGATCTGACCGATGGTTAGGTTGTGTTGTTATATTTTCCCTTGTTATACGATTTTATATTATTTCGTTCTTTTAGGGAACCGGCTGTTCAAAATATTTATATGAGTGCATCTCATTTTGTTGATGGTGTGGGTCAGTCGAAAAGTATCATGGAGTGGATTGATAAGCGGATACAAAAAATAGAAACCAGCGAGAACAGGTTGGATGAAATAGCAGAAACACACGAAGATGCGCTGAGTTTCCTGGAGAAAGCTGTGGATAAAAAAAGTGCTGAAGAGAAAAAGGTTATATTTTATTAAAGGTGAATTTAAAGGAAACATTAGTAAAATTATTGCGAAGTAGTATATTTTAGGTAAATCATGAGGAAATGTCTGGGTCGTCTTTATCTTATGTCAAGACGGAAAGCAATGCTATTTTATCGTATAAACTTGGAGAGAAAAGTGCAGATAAATCTGAACCAGAGGTTAAATTAGACGCTGATGGATGGCAGGTTATCAGTTTACATACTAATTTCTAATTGCTTTATATAGGTACCGGTGTTTTAAGATTTGGGATCCTTCACTTTTCGAAAATGTTCCAATATCAACCACCTGCAATGAGTATGATCCTGAGGTAGCGAAAGAAGTCTTACGAGAATTGCCAAATTCCCTCAAAGCCGTTAGTATATCTATTAAATGTTTTATATTTTTGAAACGTTGTTTTCTTTAAATTGATCCAGGAACTCTCACACTATCAGAACCTTGAAGATGCTAGGAAATTGAAAGCTACAGTGATAAATGGAAAGGAAAAAGAAAAAAATGTAAGGAAACGATCTTCAAAGACAAATATTCCGAAAAATCCGCCGAAGAAGCCAATAGAATCATTTTTTAAAAAATCTGGATGATAGTTTTTATTTCTCCATAGTATTATCTGCTAGTATTACCACAAATGCTAGTAAAATTGTGTCTATGCATAAATTTTTATATTTCCTATCCATTTTTGTTATTTAACATTGTTCTAGGAATTTTCTGTAGTCATTGTTTAAAAAGCGTATGGACATCGCGTTTTTTAGTCACTTATCAAATTGGAATATATTAATAACTCACTTCATATTTATAACTGGAAACAGATGCGTGTGGGGCAGCCGTCGCTTTACGGACGCGGCTGTTCCACAGGCTTCTATTCGCCTATCACTCAAGCTTTGGACCATCATTGAAGGTTTGTACGAACCTAGAGATGGCTCGACCTATAAATTGGTTGTTTTCGCCCCTTGCTTTGCTGAAGATATCACAGATGGTTGGTTTTTTTCGGAACTTGGTGTATGAAATGCAATCTTAAGTTTGTAACTTCAGGCCTGTCTTTTGCTAGTGATTGTTTTTTTTATCGATGGTCGCACACAGTGGTCTGTATATTCGGTGATTTATGTAGTATCATACATTATCATTTTCGGAGTACTGCTTTCTATTTTAATACATTTTTTCCAAGTAACGAAAGCCATTCCATCATTGCCCTGGTATAAGTTGGTATGTTTTCTTTAGAAATTTATTATATGAATTGGGTTGGTAGCTGGCTTTTGTCAAAAGGCTTAATGTACACTTTTTCGTAATGTTATTCAAATAGCACTTCTAAAAAACATTTGTGAATACAGTATTTCTTTAGGGATTAAGAAAACTAAAAGATTGCAGGAGCTTATATGGAATACAGTGTGTGCATTATTCTGCCTCGCAACGTTCTTGATTTTGGCATGGGATTGGTGGCAGATGTATCATGGAAGCTATCGACATCACAATACAACAGCTCCAAGGAATATAGGAATTGATGGTTGGAGGAGAAGAGTCATTATTGTTGGGGTGCGGACTAAGTTTTGCAAGTCTAAAGATTGCAGCTAAATGTGTTAAACTTGGTGAATGAACCACGGTAACATTATTTTACTCATTGGATCATGCACAAGCACAATGTACCTTAATTATGGCTTCGGTTTTTGGATTTCCTTGTGCAACTATAAAATTTTTTGAATTTGGAGTAGATTATTGGTGGTACAATAACACGGTAGTTGCAGAGCTCTTACCACATAATTTTCCAGGTGTCTACGCTTTTGGCAAGTGGCCTCTTCATTTTTACTCTACTCAGAGTGAAAAAATCAGGAATTAATTAAGGGGCATGTGATACAAATAAACAAGTGTACAAATTGTATGCATGTATATATTTATATTCGATGATAAAAAGTTACAGCACATTGGCCGAGATTGTGACTTTGAAAGCTAACAAACGAGGAAACAGAATGGAACAACGAATATGAACAATACAGAATGCGAACTGATGAGCGTTTCTGGTAGTGAACGAAAACTGGCCGGCTGGGCACAGCTCACAACAAAAGAAGGTAGAAGGGAACCGGGAAGAATATATCTCTGAGATGGACACGGGATAACCGCGCAACATGAAAGAACTGAAACTACTGTACATTTCAAAGAAAGAACATGCGAGTATAGGGGAATCCGAGAAATACCCTACGAAACCCATGAGAGCGAGAGAGGGAGATTTGCAAACCCGTAAAAACCCGCAGAGTAATTGTGAACAGCTACTGACTACCGTCCATTTGGAATCATGTCGGAGCCATCACGTTTCATCTGCGCCAGTTGCTGCAATCCAGCAGAAAATGGCTTAGCATATTGTCCACCCAGACCTTGTAAACCAATTAAGGCAGGATTGAACATTGATTGCTGTGAGGCTGGGGGAACTGACGCTGCACTGGACAGACCCGTTTGAGGACCGAGACCAGCAAGACTTGGAGGAAGCCCTGCAAATCCTGGAATTCTCTGTTGTGCAACAACAGCAGCCTGTTGTGCTGAGATAAGAGCTTCAATTCCTGATGGACGAATTGCTGTTGATGCTGCTGTAGATCCACACATTCGTAAAAATGTCTCTCGTGGATCTACACTTTGTTGCGATTGCTGAGCCGCTTGAGCCTGGGCTAATAATATGTTTTGTTGCTGTTGTTGTTGTTGTTGTTGTTGCTGCTGCTGCTGGTGATGATGCTGCTGTTGCTCCATGTGTGCTCTATACAAATCCATGTGTGATGGGGCAGGTGCTTGGGAGGTTACGTGAGTAGAAGATTGAGCAGTTAGCGCAGCGCGGGATGGATCAAGTTGATTTAGCTGCAAAATAAGCCGAAATATGAAAGAAAGGTAGACTTAATTTTAATAAACACTCACTAGTTGAAGTTGTAATAGTTGCGCAGGATCAGCAAAACGCATTGCTTGCTGGCTAAGAAGAAGATGTTGGGCGGTGAGTCCAGGGGGCAACGACGGAGTAGCTGCTCGTACCATCTAATAAAAAAAAGTACTTATATTCCATTAAGAGAATTGATAAAATAAACTCACCTGATGCTGCTGTAACTGAACATGATGTAGTTCTCTCTGTTCACGTTCACGCTGTTGTTGTTGCTGTTGTTGCTGATGTTGTTGTTGTTGTTGCTGTTGTTGTTGTTGTTGCTGTAGCAACTGCTGTTGTTGTTGCATCTGCATAAGGGCTTGAAGCATCACATGTTGTTGTGCTGCTGTATCACTGGTTCCATTGGTGATTGAACCAACTGCAGAAACGGGAGGTGCAAGGGAAAGTCCAGCAGCAGTAAGAGGTAGTCCAGATAACGTAAGACCAGAGTTCGAAGCTCGCTGCAACGCAGATGGTGGTCTTTGAGGTGCCATCTGTTGTTGAGGGGGTTTTGGAGTTGGTCTAAAAAGTAAAGTTTGAATAAGATATGAGATATACAGTATGTACTTCTTAAAAAATTTAAATCAAAAATGTTCTTACGGTGCAACTCGTCTTGATGCCTCCTGTATAGCAGCAGACAGTATTTGAGGGTTACCAGAAAGAGCTAAGCCTTGAAGGGCTTGTGGTGGAAGTCCGGCCAAAGAAGGGAAGCTGTAATAAAATTAAAATATGCGTGTAAGAAATTAAACTCCAAAATATTTACACTTACCCTGTTGCTCCAGCACTTGATGTTGATGGAAGACAATGAGGTGGTTGTGGAGCTCTATTAAGCGCTGCATGTTGCAACGCTAATTGAGTAGCGGCATCTGCAGATCCTACGTTTGTTGTTGGTGGTACACGATGATCCGAATGTGCTGACACTGTAGTGCCTATTTGTTTGTCATGTTGGACTGCTTTTCGGAAGTTAGCGATATCATGTGCTATTTTCACGTGCATACCACACCATCGGCCCGGCTTTTGAACCTAGAATGTCCCACATTATAGGCATTAGATATACGGAAGTGAATGTCTAAGTTTGTTATAGATAAGAGGTAGTTTCTGTTTTTTTTAAATTTACAAGTATATAAGACAGATGATATAATAGTAATGAAACGAAACAACTGCAAACATTCATCTCTAACCCTCGATGGAAGTGCAGTTTGAGGAGTTACTATTGTTCTTCCCAAAAGAGCTGCACCAGCAAGTTGTGATCCAAGTGCTGCATTGGGCGGAAATTGCAGCGCACCAGCTGCAGTTGGAAGAGAGGTATTTTGTAGTACCACACTCTGGTTACCTACAGCAGCCGCCTGCTGTGCTTGCTGTAGTTGAAGTGCCTGTTGCTGCTGAAAATAAAGGACAACAAATAATGGATTTTAGATAATATAAAGTAGAATAATTAAATAGATGGTAGTTATTAATGAGTTGTGAAACTTATTTGCAAGCTATAACCAAGAACAAATACCTCGTGACGCTATCAAGCTACCAACGGGAATCCAGGTGCTTGATATAAATTATTCACCTCAACATGCGCTGGATTATAGACAGCAAAATGAAGTGTTTTGCTAATAGTAATTATCATTAAATTACTCGAGAAATGGGGATAATTTCGAATTTTAAAGTAAAGTAAATAGGATATTCTTATCGGCAACAGTTATAACTGTGATAAAACAACAATAAATGCTGCAGAGTACGCCGCTCAAACAATTAAAAAATTTGCCTGAACAGAACTATTAACAAAGGGAATAACTGAACTTAGTATTAATTCTTGTTCACTTAACAGCAGATTAAATCACTTAGTTTTTGGCCTTCATCCATGGGCACACATTATGATCCTAACAGATTTACATAGGAAACGAATATACTCGCATAAACAACTCCGATGATGTGTGCAACAAGGAATTTCGTAGCTAAGAAAATTATTTAGAAATCGAGAAAAATGGAGCATTATGGTAGCATAAAACCAATAAGCCTATGCCAATAAAAGGCCACAAGTTGAACAACTTCAAAAATAGATATAGATCGATTGATTTGATCTACAAAATACTATGGATAATCTAGGTATGTCTCCCTTGAAGATGATTTCCCATGAAATGGTTACGAATGGAGGACGGCATATAAAAGTACACATTGTAAAGGCTACGCAGCGCGCGAAAAAAAAAGTAGATTTTGAGTGTAAAAAGGCTGTAACGCAAACACAACTATCTAAACATAAAGGAAGCAAAACGATGGAACAAATAATGCCGTGGGATAAATAGCAACACAAATGGTTAAATAAATAAAATGGCCTAGACTCATTAATACTACATATAGGATATAAGACTCTAAGTGGTATGTTCATATATACTATATTACAAATATTAATGGAGTAGGAAAACAAAAAAATGAGATAGACCAACCTGCTGCTGTTGCTGCTGTTGAATCATATGTAAAAGAGGAATAGTAGCTCCATTACTGGCACTTAAGAATGGGTTGGCGGTTAAAGAACCTCCAGCAGCAGCCGTAAGACCAGCAGTTAATGAAGGGTTTTGAAGGAAACGCAAGGAGTCAAGCTGGTGAGCACCAAGACTTGATCCAAGTAGACCTCCAACGGGAGCCAAAAGAGAAGCAGAAGAAGTATTGACGAAAAGCGACGATGTACCACCATGAGTTAATGGAGTTGCTGAGCTAACACGGTGACCAGGATCCGATGGGTGTGTAGCTGAAATTCTTTCTTTTAAATGATTATATGAATGGTAAAAATTCATACTAGATATACATGGTCAGTTTATGTATAATTAGCACTGTGAGTCTTCACTATTTCTCTCACATAATACATGAATCCTATCATAAATATCGCCTGACCGATTACGTTCTGAATGTAAAAACAAAGCTTTGAATATACACATTACACGCATCACGGATAATTAACAAGAGGAAAACGTAGTTAATTTGTGAGGTAAATGACTGGAAGCAAAATATAACTTGGACCGCTGCTATAAAAATTATACATGCTAATCAAAAACAAAAAAGTTTTGAGATGATAAAATTAGTCTACTGTTATAATTTTAGAAAACAGTAAGGGGTAGCGTACTATAGGTGACCAAAATATATATTTTCTAATTTATTCATTTTCCTATTTAAAATATTAACAAAAACAGATCGGAATATTAGTCCTAGATGGAATATGTAACTATATTGCTTGCTCATGACGCGATCATTACTCAAGTATGTATTTCATTTACCATACAGCTCACATAAGAGTAGATGACTAATTATATATTTTTACGACACTTCATTGATTTTGTGAACAAATATCTTATAAGTTGAAAATTCAGAATTATCTGAACATAAACAACTCTTTTCGACTTTTAAACTGTATATCAGACGGAGTTTGTCTCCCCACTATCAGACACGGCTATAAATATTACAACGCGCTATGAACTAAGAAGAGCACAATATAAATCCAATAAGACGGAATAGGATGGAGGATGTTAGTGGTAACTATAAATTAAGAAATTAAAACAAAAGCAATGCGAATTACATGTATATATAAGACGGAATAAATGTATAAAACTTGCATTCAGCTGAGGTAGTGTGTGGCTTAGAATCTGATGATAACGGTGTTCTCGATGGTAGTACTGCACCTGGTGGAGTGACAACGCCTATAGGCAAAGCAGGGGTACTTGTGGCAGAGCTATCCGATTTGGCGATACCAATAATTCCATTCCTAAACATTAAATTTATTCGATATATATATGATTCCCTTCAAAACTTTTCTAAAAATTCTCCACTTTAGGCTAAATGATCGATTCAATAAACTGCCTATCGGATCATCGACCACTGTATGCACGCCTGTTTTAATCAATATATATATCGAAATGCGCTTTTGTGCAATTAGGGGCAGCCGGTCGGCGCGACCTCGGCCGTTTCCCGCGAAAGTGAAATGGGTGGAAAGGGGAACTGGAAGAAAGACAAAGAAGCTGAGGACTTTTGCGCACCGGAACGTTTCCTGATCAAGGCGTGGTGTTTTCACTGGTGCCGGGGACGGAGTTTGGCTAGCACCACGCTTGAGACCACCGTCCGCCAATGCGCCGGGGCTCTTCATCTTGCGGCCACGAGAGGCCTTGGCGTTTTTCTAAAAAAAAAAATAACGATGATATTCCTTTAAAATTAGTAAACCATATTTAAAATAGATGGAAATAAATATTTTTCCGGAATCATGAAAGTGCATGCATATAACGTATAGTATACTCCTTAAATAGTGAAATTGGGGAATAAAATGAAGAAATATCAGATAAGAAGATAACAGCAGTCCATTGGTGGGAATAACGGAAGGGAGGGGCGGCGCACAAATATTTGATAGGACTGCGAACGAAAAGAAACGGTATAGGGGCGGAGCTGTGATAACCCCCAGATAGAGACATGATATGATAGCGGTGGCTGATAGCAACGAAGATGATGGCCGACTCATGGCGGCCTTGGAGACCGGAATGGAAGGCCAGGGGACAAGGGCGGGGAGCAACAGACGGGTATTTCCGACAGACAGTCGCAACAATCAGAAAGTTGAAATTCTCGAGAACAATAGGTTAGATAAAATAATAAATACTACTATCTTTTACTTAATTGAGTACAGGTCCTACCATAACCTCACTAAAAGTGGGAAACCCTATAAGTAGATACTTTAGAATTAATTAAAGTATTCATGGTAGACATGTTTAAGATCCTAAAATCTTCGATATGCAGAGTGACAACAAATGTTAACGTAAAAACACCATATATAAGTAAAGACTATGACTATTGACTGGCATCTAATCAACTACGAAAACTATTTTCTTCCGAATAAAATAATGCTATCTTAAAAATTAGATATTATATCAAGTTATTCGCATTGAAATAGAATAAAGAAACTAAATGGAGGGGAACGCGGCGCAATCGGAGCAGGACAGAACAAACGACACCTGTCATGCAACGCACCAACAAACACGCGAGAACAAGTAATGAGCGAAAGGCTCAAGGATCAACCGCCAGATTGGGTATGCCTAATTGAGTACAATCGGCTGGTAAGGAAATAACCTCTGAGAGCAGTTTGTAGCACAAAAACATGCGCACTGAACACGGGACGCCGTCAGGGTCAGGGATAATACAAACGATGGGAGAGAAAAATAGCTTGCAGTCAACATCTATCAAAGCGGTTATTCTTCTTTAAAAAAAAACTAGTATTGATAGGTTAATGTGCAAATAGGCGAAACAGAGAATGTATAATGGTTGTCGGACACGTTATTAATGGTTGATGAGAATCAAAGATCGGACGGATGGGCGGAAAAGAACGCGGCTGAAAAGTATTGTCTCGTCGCTGTGTGCTGTAATGGAACAAGCTACTGCCGCCTGGCGCACTTCCCCGTTACAGGAACAATGGGACAGTATCGGATCTCACAGAAAAACCACGGGTTCACAGCGCATCGATCGACCGCCCGCACGCAGAAAACGCGAATGATGGACTCGCGTGAACGGAGAAAGAACAACACTAGAGGGAACATAAAACTAGACTGTAAACAAAACAAAGAGCAGATCAAGTGCCGGCGATTGGCTAAGCAAATAGAAATGTAAGAGAAAGAAATTAGGATGGAAGGAATAAAATATAGAACGAAAATGATGAATAATGAGGAGGAAAGCAAGGCGCCTGATGCAGGCGGCCGCGATCGATTCATGCGGCTGGCAATTAGAAAGCGGGAAGGAGGGGCAAACAGGGGTGAGAAATGCGGCCCGGCACGGATCACGGAGTAAGGGTGACAGACAAGACACCAGAAAAAAAGTATTTGGAATTACGTAAGTGTAAAAGCTAGCAAATTATTTCTCATTAATACTATATTTTCGAGCCAGGGAAATATAATGATAGAATTTTCTGGGATTACACTAAAAAAAAATCACCTGTTCTTTTGGTTTCTTTGATTTACTGGGATCCTTTGCTCGCTTACGAATTTTCTTCTTCTCCTTTTTCGCTCTACGCGCGTCTTTCCGCGCCTCATGGTCTAATTTTCTTTTTGCCTTTTCTTTCCTCCTTCGCAAATCCGCCTCTCGAAGCACTTTCCACTGTTTTTTTAAAGCCTTGTCCACAGTGCCTCGCGCCTTCACGTCCCGCACCACCTGCTTCAGCATATCATGTCGCGACTTTCTCTCTGACCGTGTCCTGTCACGTTTCTGACTGCGTGCTCGCTTCCGTTGAATACGATTCGCCTTCTCGATTATTCGCTGAAAAAAATTTACATAACAAAAATGGAGATTTTTAGTTGTATGATTTCACTGCGCACATACAAAAATTCAGTGGACATCGGTCGAAAAATTGAGAGCCAGCTATGAAAAGGCACGCATTCACCATATGGAACAGAAACATAGGGCAGTAGGAAAACGACCGAGGTCGCCGAAGCGATGAGTCGATAAGCCGATATACATGACTATAAAAACTATTCGATAAATATAGCAGACAGTGCTAGCTGTCAATACACAGAAAGCGCGATGAAATATGACGTACCGAACAAAACTCATTAGCTAATAAGTTTCTGAGATCTAGACTTGAATAGAAGAACGAAAATTAGATGGAGAGAAATGGAGAGACAGGGGGAAGAGGGGATTATAACGGTCATAAGGAATATGCGACATTAGTTACCCATATAGTTAAATTCGTATACGAAATACAATCTGATTTGTTCTTATGGTTTGCCTATATTTAGCCTATTGAAAATCAGTAAAAATAGCAAAGCGTAACTGCGCACTTTATATTTAAGTACAACTAACGATTTAACTATTACCTAGTATCGTTTTACGGCAATTGTCTTGACAAAATTCTTATGTACAATGATGCGCTCATAAATAAATATCAGGATCAAACAAACTGTACTAGAAGTCACAGTTGTAAATAAAACAAAAATAAACACATACAAATGAAAAGACAACCGGGAAAACATTTCTACCTTTTTAGCTCGAATACGTTTCTTTAGTTTCTCAATTCGGGCACTTTTTTCAGCAGCCAATCTCTTCTTTTCTGCTTCTTCCCGAGCTCTTACAATCGCCAGTTCTCGATTAAAAACCTAAAACATAAAAAATTAAATTACCCAAACTTCGCAATTAATAATATCAGATTACTATATAGAAATTATATAAAAAACATTATCTAATGTTCAGAATTTTAGACTAAAAACAACACTTCTTTAACGCCACTCTATGGCTTCTTGAATTATTCTGCCCATTTTTTTTCGATTCTTTACGTAATAAATACATTATAAAACTAAAGAGAACGATATGCGAAACAACATAGAACAAACAACACGGAACCGCAAGTGATTGAACAACTGGTGGCGATGTAATAATGGCTCAAGTAAAAACTACGTAAAATAATTATAATAATCTGGTTATTAATCAATCACATTCAGCCATGAAAATTTATAAGAAAACAATATTACTTGTTCATCTTGTGTACAGGTAAACAGCAACAACGAAAATTCGTCGATCACGATCTCGTCAACAAATGGAAGCGCGATAGAATTCTCTTCAGGCGCCTATGATTTTCAGTTATGATTTTAAAAACACTATTTTATTGAAGAACAATAAATCGTACAAATCGAATAAATATTAACTGGATTATAATATAACAGTAACAATAATGGTCGTACCTTATCAGCTTCTTGTTGGGTTTTCCGAATTACTTTGTCTTCACTGCTATCTGCACCTACTGAACATTCAAAACCAATTTCAGCCTGCAATGGCAATATACTTAAACGAGGAAAACTTGTTTTATAATTATAATAGTACAAAATATTCTTAGCGAATGAAGAACAATAAGATGTTACATGCGTGGTATAAATATAAGTGCAGAAAACTTAGAAATTAGTATAAAGCATACTTTTAGCTGGCCATTTTCCTCGATATTAAATTCACTTGTTCCTGGTGTATTCTCAATCATCTCTGCCTTTGTAGAAGATAATTCAGACACGGCTGGTATTTGCAGTACACAATGGGGATCTTTTTCCAGAATGCACGACGAGGTATCCCATTTCTCCACTTTGCATAATTTTAACCGAGATGGTTGTTCCGTCGCTAGTTTAGGGAGGTTCAAAGCTCCTAAAGTATTATTAAAAATAATGCCACTAAAGAAAGTACGAAATATTACTCCTATTTTATGCTCATCCTGAATGCATAACGTTAAACGCTATAATAAAAAATGCAATACATAACTGATATATAATGACCCCAATCTGGGAAGTAGGAGTTCCCAAGTGATCATACCTAGGAACGTCGAAGAATGGGGACATTGAATATCGTGAAGCTCAAATTTAAGTGGTGGGGGTTGTGGAGCTGAAGGAGCAACAATTCTGCTTCGTGCACCGCCTCTTCCACCTCGAGAAGCTCCCTGCCCATAATGCCCGTTATGTCTCGTTGTTCCAATATTTGTTGTTGTCCCACCACGCCCTCGGCGTGGTTTTCTAAAACCAATCATAGTTACATATCATCCTGGTTTATTAAAAATCACTATCATCCTAAAAATAATGAAATAATAATTGAATAAGCTATTCAGAAGGATATAGCAAATATTTGATGAATATCCTACAGTTAATTCTAGAATAGGTACATCGCTATATAATAATGCACATAATTTACAGTCGAAGTTCGAGACTTTTTTATAATTATGATATAAGATACGATAACGTAATCGCATTGAAAATTTCTCTTCTTACAGCATTTTTCTATCCAAGCAAATAATGATTAGATAACATATTTGGTGCATCGAAAACATTATCTTCAGTACATCTTGCTCAAAAATACAACACTAATTGGCTGTTTCACCAAAGCTGAACGAATTTTCTAATACATTCCTCACACCAGAAACCACATATTCTCAATATTTTTCCGTAAAAAGGAAACAAGTAAATTTCTATACATGTTACTATTTCATTATTAGATATATATATGTAAATGGAGAAATAAGTTGAATCAAAGTGAGTTAAATGCCTAGAATTTTGCGCTTTGAATCACTCCAATAAATATAACTAAGCTCCATTAAATGTAGGCACGAAAAATGCTAGTTAAAAATTAGAGAAATACTGTAAGATATCGTGAAGAATTTTGACAAGTAGGAATTCAAAATTCTGGAAGAAAATGGTCGACATACTGCCAATATACAAAACAAACAAAATAACGCTCGAACTAATACAATCCTAATCAAATGCCGATGCTATCATGAAGACTAATTACTAAAAAATTTAACGCATAACTATTTTTTATGACGAATGAGAATAATAAATTCCTTTATATAAAATTTACCTATTAACAGGTAGTGGTGTTTTAAAGCAAGAATCGTCAAATGGCTGCTGCTTGCTAGAGCCGGGTTGCTGAGAAGCAAGTACAGAAGAAGACATACCAGGAGGCTATAAAATGTCTATTTTACTAAAATAAATATAATTCTATGTTAACTTATTACTAGTTTTGCAGAAATTTGTATCAACACCAGTCCATCGAGTAGCGCATTATTTCTAAATAAACTTAGTCAGTTCACATAAACATCACACTGACCAAGCACGATCCATTTAAGCAATGACAAAATCAATCTATAACCAGTGTTAAATGCAAACATACCTGGGCAACAACACAGTTAGTTGGTGATGAATCGTTCTGCATCATATGGACACTCCACTATATAGTATTTATTTAATTTATCATCCCAAATGGAGAACAGTTAAGCCTAAAATATTTAAAATTCAAATAAAATGAGTGATCAGAGATTAAAATAGAAATTAATTCGACTTGGCTATTAGACATGGCATAACGAATGTATATAGGTGAAATACGCAACTGTTGGTAAACGTGAAGGGGGGCTTCCTGCAGCCAGTTAATACTGGGCAAGGATAATCGATCGATATAAAGACAGCGGATCGCAGGACAGAAACGAATAGAGAAAAACATTAGTGATACACCAGAAAATACATATGACTCAAAAAAACCAAATATAATCACATTTATTACAAAATGAAAAGTATGATTGCCAAAATTCATAATTTAAACAATAATAGCAGTAGTTGAAACCAAAATACATAAGATACAACGACAGGCTTTTAAAGTGTAATGAAAAATAAAATATTAGAAATATGATATATAAACTGCTAGTGAATGCCATATAAGATAACAAAATGTAAGACATGTATATCCGAGAATAACGCGTCCATAAATAGTCCATTATGAACGTTATACCTTAGATCGATTGGGATGCTTACATTGCATCTAAATTTTAATTTAGATCTTATTAAATAGTTGTGTGAATGAATATAACTATGAAAAAAAATAATGCAATTTCCCAGTATAGAATTCTTTTCAGAAACACGATCAGCAAAATTTTAAATTATCCTCAGTGAAATAAATATAGAAAATTAGGGCCATATTTATCAGTGAGTATATCAGTAAAAGTTATACGAGCGTTTCTTAAACAGATAAATTATTCATACAGTGATTTCACGAAAACACCTCAATGAACAACGATGACGGGCGCTAGTCGGCCATTTGATCGTGCGTTTATCAATACATGGACAGTACAACAACCGTGGGAGCGGGAGAAACAACATTTGTTATTTAACATGGAAGCAGTAAAAACTTTCAGAAAGTGGGTGAGGCTTTTTTCCTACAATTTTTATAGTTACCAAATACTTTTTATGGGTGAAAATAGTTCAGGAAATTAACACAAAACATCAACGAATTATATTCTAAACATTTCCTTAGTATCAGCAAGGTACAAAAAATTGAAATTCATATCCACTTGCTCGATATAAGAAACTAAACACGAGATGTATCAAACTTCTCCAAATGAAGTGGACAAGAAAACTATTAATGATATGAATGCCATAGTATTATTAGAACTAAATTTAAAAAAACACTGGTACGGCTAAAAGTAAAAATAGAAATTTTAAACTAATCAATGCAAAAATGATAGCTTTTTTTAAATAAATGTTCTTATATACCTGTAATAATATGGAGAAAGAGAGAATGAAAATAAATAAAGGAAAAGAGACAAAGAATGAGTTTACCCAGAAATAATCAATAGGCAAGCACGGATTAATTGGCGCCTAGCTTGGTCACCCATCCAGTTAGAAAGTGAACCAACTTCGAAAGAAAATAGTGAATAATAACAATAACTAAACAAGAAATTAGTATTTGGAAACGGAATATTTCAACTGAGGAAAAATTATGGCATATACAATTCCATGTGAATTCCAGATGCAATAAATCACATCCTTATGAATAATATAATAAAACTAAAACAAGACTTTAAAACTAAGCCGAAACAATGATTAATTAGATAAAACACGTGAATAAAATATAAAATATATTCACAAAACAATTAAAATGTCAATAAACCATGAAAACAACAACAAAAAAGTATGCATGGCACATATATAGTGAAATAGGATCTTTTTTCTGGACCTGAAGTCAGTGAAAAGATAAAGCTTGAGCAGGAAACTGATTAAAATTTGTATATAAATCTTTTTTTAACTCTTACGAGAAAACCCATATTTACTTAACTTTTGACTAAAAAGCGCGGTAATCATATTTGTGAATTATAAATTATGTGAATGTACTAAGGTATTATTAAACAGTAAAACTACAGAAATAAAGATAGGATACGGTGATCCAGCCCGCATAGAGAACAGCAGGCGATTGGGAAGGCGGCGGTGCCAAACACTCTGCGTCTCTGATGTTCCCCAGCGCCCAACCCTGTCCGCGCTATTTCCAACCGAACCCCTCGACCTCGGCTGGGACCATTATACCCTAGGCGCTAAAACCTATCACAACGAAGACGAGGGAACAAATTATAGACATAATTTATAACCACAAACGCATTAAGTACGTAGAAAATGTAATTACGATCACTCCATGAAGAAATCCAAAAAATTCCAAAGAACAAATGAGCTTTGCTATCAAAAATGTTAGATGGCAAAAATATAATCTTTTAACAATTAGAATCCAGTAAAACTGTACCTATAAACACTTCTAATATTAATAAAATTAAGCAAGTCGAGATAACAAACGAACTGCCAATATTACCAAGCTGCCAAATGCACTCAAGAAATTCATTAAAATTTATACATAGACTAAATTGTAAGAAGAAAATCTAGAACAAAAATCATAATAGGATATCTAAAGTCAAACGGATTTCTAGCTTGGATCGAAATATTAGTGGCTACATTTATTCGTAATCAATAATATTACTTCAGTTTAAATGTCCCTTGTTCTCATGCCAACATGATTTTTAAGTGTAAAAAAAAGTTTTGAAATCAAATAATTAAGGACAGTGGAAAGCGAGGGGCGATGGTAAGAAAACTAGAGAGCGAATAGAGACCCACGCGCAGCCGGTACGTGCCCGCCTATCAAGGTCATTAGAGCGCCGTCGTGTCGATAAAACCAAGGAATGTTCTTCAGAATCAGCAGAACGATGACTACGCGACTAAATGAACTGATCGCAAATCATATTTGATAAGTTTTTATCTAGTGTAGACTAACTTAAAACTGTACTATAACATTTTTGTGTTCTAAAATCCTGAAAGTGACTCCTGACACTCAGAATTTTATATCTCTCAATAAATGGGCATTGATAGATATGAACATATAAACTGTAAAACGTTAATGTCCTCTTGATAAGAATAATAACAATAAACTCTGGCACAATTTCCATACATGTTAAATAATTAGCACCTTATTGAAACAATTTAGCTACTTCTATGCGCCTTCACAAGAGTTCAGTGAATCTTCATTATCAGAATGGTTATGCATTTTTTAAAATATGAATAGATAGTAACGAACTCATTTTTATTAAAATATCCTTACACTATTTTATGCTTCAAATGCAAATGTTATACTACTTAAAAGAAAAATTACAAATAATGTCATAAGTATACACGTCATGGTCTTAAGGGCTCCTTCATTCGCCCGAAACAAATTCAAATCGACCAAAATCGAAATGAGCACGCTGGCTCGAACCGAGAAAAAATGAGATAGCATGAGCGCCCAGAGATGTCAGTAACGAGAGAAATAGGGACGCAGGGCGATTAACAAACCACAAAAGGTGCAACAACCATGTCAGATGAAGCTGATGGAAGGAATTTGTTTCGAAGTCTACGATTAAAAGCACAAATTTACTCCAGCGACTAACTTTAGTAGTTATTTTTAAAGGCTATAATATATAGCATTAATTTCCCACACAAAAAGTGTACATAAATATTAAGCAATTCTCCACATCTATTAGATGTATAGTAACTATTTTTCGTCAATTTAATACTGTTATTTATAAATAAACCTTACCAACTGAATTATGCTGAACTACTAACAAGGTGAAAATAAGAATAATATATTTCACTATATCCAATCACATTGCATTTATTATGTTCGGCTAAGTGTGTTTATCCAATTCCAAAATAAACAAATTTCATACGACTAGAAACTTATCTCACACATGTAAATAATGGGTTCATTAGTTATCAAAAGTAACAATAAACAGTGTTTAAATGAACTGATGTATCTCTTCCCTTTCAATGAGATAAAAAAAACAAGTCCACATTAATTGGGAGCATTTAGTAATACTCTAATATTACATTAATCATAGATATTCCATTATAACTTATTATTCTATTAAAAGTGATGGACTGATACGAGCAAAAAGCAAAAGGGGAGCAAAGACAGAAACTATGTGATGCCACACCCACAATGATAAATGGCACGTCATTTGCTATTCAGTCAAATGTATCTTAAAGGGCCTCATAGTGTGCAATTAGTACGATCTGATTCTCTGTAGAGCGAGAACATTTTCAATAGCCCGTGAAATATAAATACCCTATTTCTTCAGCTTATTTAACTAATGCTGCGATTTATCTATTGCACATCTGCTCATAATTATTAAGCCTTTGCTTTTAATGTTCTACTTTTTACTTATTTCTGCCTCAATTTACTTCAAGTTTAAAACAATTTAATATTTAAATATTCTTTTGCTTTTTTTACTGCCCAAGAAAGTCCTTTTATGATTAATTTAACTCATTATTGGAATTATGAAAGGCTTAGATACTAATTCGTCTATTTTTATCTGGATCATTAGTCGTTACAGAGATTAACCATTTTCCTCATAATTACCGTAAAGTTTTCCATTACTTATTATTATCCAATTATGCTATGACATTTATTAGCCTAGTTTATTCAGGGTTATTTGCTTAGAACAAATAATGGAGACATCTAAAACTCTTTATAAAAATGTGGTGGTCTTGAGTAGAATTTTCAATGCTTAAAAATAATTCTCAATATAAATATTACTTATCATTTGTGTGGGAAAGTATAGAAACATATTTTATTAAAAAAAGAGCAAATCACTTTGAAAAAGTATTGTTACTCTAAGGATACCCCATTCGTTATAGAATGCATTTCTTGAGTGAGAATGCTTTCGTCATATTTCCTAATATGGTGGGAAAAGCGTAGACAGTATGAATCATCAATTAGCTAAGCTGATTTCAAGTATATTTATCTGCAACACTGTTTATACGATATATTGAAGTAGTAGGCTAACGTCCAGGAATGTCTGGTTTTCAGGGCATGGAGATATTTTGAAAAGTCGAATTTTCGGGATTTCAGAATGGGATTCAAGGAAATTCCTAATCCTATTAAATATGAGGCAAATATTGATGGAGTTGCTTCCGTAGTTGTTCTATTCATGTCGCTTTTTACTGAATATACATTTAAGAGTTGCGTATCGGAAAACATCGTTATGTTGTTTTGAAAGTGGCAAATTCATGCATCACATCGAAAATTTTAAACAAATGTTGGATTAGAAATTATAAGAAACCGAGTAATATTTCTGGAACATAGATCATGTATTGTATCACATTAGAATCATGTTTCGTTTTCCGATTATCATTTGATCACAGAATTGGTATTGCTAAAAGATAGGATATTCATTCATATTTCGTCCTTTTGCTTTAGTAACGTAAATAATAGCCCTTAGAGAGGAACTGTTCTTTATTTAAGTGGGCCAGTAATTCCCCAACAAATTACTTCCCGTCTCCGATGTCACTTTTTTGTGTAAGTGAAATACGTTGAAGAATAATCTTGAGACATTACCTTCAACCTACTAACTTCTCATTTAGCTTCCCACTAATGTTCTTTTCTGCCTTCTTTTCATCTGTGATTAACCTTTAGCATAGACTTCGCAAAGCTACTTGATTATTAACTACGTATGGGTCCTTTGTTGAGTTTATGTGATGACTTCGCACTTATCGGTGGAAAATAAATGTTTCCGTCGTATTGTCTTTAAATTTGACTGTTCACGAACATAAATAACACTTATTGAACACCTATTAATAAGCACGAAAACAACACGGAAGGAGTTGAATAAGCAAAATAATCATTGTTGCTGATTATCGAAAGTGCACGTGTCAAGGCTCAGGAATTAGAACACCAATAGAATGCACTTACGAAAATAGCATAACATTAATAATGGAAAATTACTTTTGCTCAATTGGCAAGACAAAACAAGTGGTAGAACTAGGCACAAGTAAATTAGTGGAGATCTGAATAGTATGCAGAGAGTCAAATGAAAAGAATTAGCACAGAACATGTTTAAAAAAGCATCGGAGATCGTTAGGCGTAAATCATATCTCAATAGGAGTTTATTTCAAGTCGTGTTTTGGCTTTATTGCACAGCTTTTTCATCTTGTTTTGATCTAAATTATATGGTACAATAAGTCTGTCGCCGTTTGAATCATTCATGTGAGGTGCCTATTTGATGCAATGCTGACGTGCACATCAACTTAGTCAATGGACAACCACCAAATCTCTTTCAACTTTAATTGAGTGAAGAGCAAAAAATCATTCGTCTTCTATAATACATCAGCATAACAACAGTCAATCTTTGCGAATCAATTTGCACTCTAACTATACGAAGTTACCATACAACAATGAAGATTAAATACTGTGGAATATTTATCAGCATTATTATCAAATATAACAGCGTTAGTAGTCCACTGGTCTTCCAATTGTAAAGAAACCATCCTGTACCAAGAACGTCTGATCACCCAATGAAGAGAAATTTATGAGAGTTTCACTTTCAGAAAGATATCCAATGAAAGGAATAAAATTGATATCAGAATTAGCACTAGAGATTAAAGAAGATCATATTTTCATTTCAGAGGCGGTACGAAAATAGCTCATATGATCAAATGACAGATTCTACGTAAATATCTTCAAATAAGTCAAGGTCTAGTGGCTTAGGCTGCAATTAAATTATCAATTACCGCCATTAAAGAGTTTCAATTTTCACCTACTTCAGCCTAGTAATTATTTTTTATTGAATTCAAATGCTCAGTGATATTATATGAAGTGTTTTATCTATTTGCTAGCCACTGTAGAAGTATTCGGGTACTTCTACCACATCTAATAACGTTGTTTACAAAATAGTTGCCACATTATTTCATATCAACAACGAAATAAGCTGAGTACAAACAGGAATTGACTAAACATCACTTTTTCCGAACGCATTTATAATTTGAACGATAGAGGCGTAGGAACCCGTCAGGAAGCCGAAGACTGCAAAAAGCATCAAGAAAATGTTTCGCATCCAAACCCATGGAGTTAAAGAGTTCCTAAAATTGGATTAAATGAATACTCAAGTAAACAAATAGACATTGTCCTATAAAAAGACCTACTTTGAATAGCTGCATAACAGTTCTATCATTGGAGGAAATACGAGAGTTAGGGAAGTACCAGCCACCGAACCAACAAGAGAAATAAAAAGTGCTAGATGTGGAATGAGCTCTGCGAGTATACCTGACTATTTCCAACACTTCACACAAAGACAGTGTATTTTTAGGAAAAAGGTAAAAATAATTATTACTAATTTTTAATACAATGACGACCATATTCTTAAAACACCCCTCATTCAAAGATAATGACGTATTTCCCGAAGTACGTCAGTAATTTAAGTCGATACTAGAAAGTAAAATAGATTTTCTATTTCCATAATTCAAATTGGTGACATAGATCATGATGTAACTGGTTGAAAGGCACCTTAAGAATATAGTCATCACTGTGAATATACACTCTTGAGTATGACTTGTAAAAAAACATCACTATTTACTGGAAAATATTATTTCCAATTATAGTCTAATGAAGCGTTACTCACATGTGAAAATCACTCCTACGAATCGTACTCCGTATATTAGCTTTTCTTGTTTTGCAAGTGCGACCTTTCGTTTGATCCATTTCTCCACCCTTTCCATTGGGACGTAGAACTGTAGAGGATACGAGACTAAGATACAAGCGACGAACATGAGTTTAATTGTCTGATAAAAGCTGAAAATTCAAATTAGGGGAAATTGTAAAAACGTTTAACAAGTAGTTTCAATTTTCAGTAAAGTAATTTAGTGAATATTTCTTCCAAATATAGATCGCATAATACATACTTACGTTGTTTGAGGTAGATTAAGGGTAAGAGTATCCATAATATCATTTCCGAATTTCAGGTAGCCGAAGAAACTGAATTAAGTTACGATGAAAAGTCAAATAGCTCTTATAATATAATTTACAAATGAAAAAAAAAACGAAATAAAAAGAGCTAAAAGATGAGCGCACCCAACTGTCATGTAGAGGATGAGGACGAGAAAACATGCAGTATTGAGAACTCCATTAGGTGTAATGAAATGTATTGGTTCATCCATCTGATTTTCAATAGGAAGTACCTTTAACAGTTTATTTAATTTTTCTTTACTTTATGTTATTCTTATTTTGAATTTTTCCATACCACGGCCACGCCTTCAAATGCAAACATGACAGTCCCAAAAAAAAGAGGTAGTGTTTCCCAGTTTCCTACTGCTGGAAGTGATGTACTCAATCTCTCAATAGAGAAGAGCTGTTGAAGAACAATGCAGATGGCAATAAGGTAAACGATATTTGCTATTGCAGCCAACGGTGCTAGTGCCTAGAAGAAAATGTCAATATAGGTGTATTTGTATAATATAGTCACCATAATTTTTAGTAAATAGCTTTGCTTAAGCTCTGTACCTTAAGTTCCCTGATTGTACAGAGTGCCAAAATAGGCACCAGAAGGAGAGCAATCCATCCAAATTGAGAGATGTGAATATTTGATGTCTGGTCGAAAAACTGAAATAGAATTCATCTTATTATCAAAGATCATGCAATTATTGGCTAGTTAGCAATTTCCGTCTTATTATGTTTCTTCTTAATTATTACTTATCTTATCTCATAAAATCTGTACCTAAAAATTTCAGTAAAGTGAAATTTTACAACTCTTTAGTCACCAGGTATAACTTCCTAAGCTATTGATTAAAGATAATTTTCTCTTCACTTAGTGATTTTATACAGAATGATTAAGTCTTTAATAATAAAGATTTTGAGATTTCTATACAGTGAGTGATTCTGTGATCATTCTTTCAGATAAGCCTATAAGTAATTGTATTTACTCGAAATGGAACTGGCTGGACTTTAAAGAGTGGTGCGACAACAAATTACTGTAAATACTTAGCACGCATTCATTTCATATCGAAACATAAATCTTCGGTTGAACATTAACTTAAATAGTTGTTTACTCAGAATCGGGTACATTATTCGAACCGGACTATTTATGATTATGTAGATATGGTATTTTCTCACCTTGTCTTTCTTACCTGTTTCAGATTATCAGCCATAAACACAAAGTACACGCAACAGAAGCCAAGCTGTGCGACGAACATATTTACGTTGACAGCTTGTCTATAATTTGCATATTCCTCTTTATCTCGGATACGACTCACTCCATTTAACTCCACAGTACCATCATTTTCTCGCTCTCTTACTTCCAGAAGTATCCGTGATCTCTTATCCACGGTGGACCGATTTCAACTGCCGAGCGCATTACATTTGCATAATCCATTCGCTGCTGAGACTTCCTGTATGTCAAGTTTTAATCTATCTCATCTCACAAAAAATGTATTAAATCAATGTATTTTCTGATGTGGTCCAACTAATGACATTATTATAGCATATTTCGTTTAACTAATTTAATTAATTCGTTTGTCTGCTACTAGTGATCTTCAGTTAGTTGCTAATTGTGTTCCGAGTTGTCTAAACTGATTAATATTATATCAATACATTATTATAATTATATTTTAATCTATAGAAAGCACACCAAACAATCTTAATTTTTCCCGCGTTTTGATGCACATATCAATTAGGAATTGGGATTAGAGAATTTAATAACGCAAAGTGGATTTCTGGACTCAATCACTAAAAGCACCTTTTTGTTATTTACTGGAATTATTTTCAAAAATGTAGCCCTATACACTCACTGAATATTGGGATTTTTACGCAGTATTTCTAATTCGATGATACAGTTAAACGGAAAAGGACAAATCGAATTTGTTCTAGAAATTCGCAAATAATAAATGATTGTAAAATGCAGATATAGAAATTTTCTCTCCAGTATTCTATTTTCTGGATAAATGTAATATAAACTTACAAAAATCCAATGTAATGTTGTCCTAATACGAGTTGTCTTGTACAGTAGATGCATATGAGACATATAGCAGCAAGGAGAAATAGACCGAGCTAAAATGTTTCCGCTATAACGACGCTTCATTTCTACGTAGTTTGCCTGCTCACGGCCTGTTTGTCTACCTACCCATAATCCTGAGTGCTTGAATGCGAGAGGAAGAGAGAGCATTCCAGTACCCATCATCACCTATAATAGTGTTTAATAGACCGCTTTTGTGGCTATTTTCAGTTGTAGGAAGTAAGACGGTGTATAACTCGCCTTGACCAGATGCACAAGCGCCAGGTCAGCAGAAATCGAATTCTGCTCTTTCACGCGCGGAGCGAACATCTCTTTCATTGTGGGTTCCCTGAACAACTGAAGCTAGTCATTAACGATCATTAAATACGACTTACTTTTCTATCTTAGATGCAAATAAGTTTTAAAGTGAAAAATCATTGATAATCATTTTGAAGAAGCTCAAAAGATTATTTTACTAAGCACTATTCGCATTTATGTACCTTTGCCCTCTTATTGGTTGAAGTTCATTACCCGTAATAGTACTAAAAGAAGACACAGACATAATAGCAGAGAATACCTAGAAGTGAATTTTTAAATCTGCAATGATAAGATCATAGCACTTAATAAAATATAGTATTATTATTGTTACATACCTTGACTACCAAAACAGTTTTGTCAGTGTAGCTAAACACCGAGGATTTTTTAATTTAGCACAGCGCAAAAAAAAACCTGGTGTTAATAAAAGTATGATTTTATAATGGGGCTTTGGAGAGCATTGATAATGGCTGTCCAGTGGCAGCAAAGATAAGAAGAACATTTTCGAAGCTATTTCCATTAAACGAGACTACACTATGAGATCATCTAGAAAAGTTGTTTGTCTTCGATTTGAGTAGATTTGGTGGTAGCGAATAAAAGATTAATAATAAACAAACACTGCAGAGGCGAAAAAGATGAATCGAATATTATTTATTACATCGTAAGTTATAAAACAGCAATGAATATCACATGTATTTTGTATTGCAAGGCAGCTAGACTAAAGGCAGGTCGAATTGCACACGAAGAGGATCACAAGTGGTACATAATGTATGAATCATGGATACACAACGATATACACATGCATATTTTTGCATGGGAAACGATAGAGAATGAGGGAGGAGAGCAAGCAGGCCGTGAGAGAGGCAACGATAGAACGAGAAAAGGAAAGAAGCAGAATGACGTGATGTAGCTCATTAAATGACATCGCCACTAAACAATATGAACTTATTAATGGCGATCGTATATACAACTCGCATCACTTTGTTTCGCATATAAATCAAACTATTGATCAACATTGGTCCATATTACTGATAAGAAAATCCCCAATAAAAAAATAAAATAAAGATGTACTTGTAAAAAAAAACAAGATTTACTGAACTTTAGTGACCTTATTCTCGATTGGTTGTCGTGTATGGTGAGCCGTGGTCATTACTCATGTGAAGGTCATTAGTGAAAGACAAGTAACGTATGAAAAGAGTATGGGAAGATAACATAAACAACTTTCCAGTACAATATGAGGAAGGATCTATGTGAAATAAACAGTTAATATTAGCGGAGGATAGTGGCTTGGATCAGCTGATTTATAAACAAGGCTACTGCTTGTGGGTTTGATGTTCGATCAGACTGTAGGAAACGAAGTGCTTGTTCCTAAAGCAAAACATGTAGTAACAAAAAAAAGACAAAAATAGTACAGTGATAAAACTAACTTGACAGTCTAAAAGTCTCCTATGAGCCAACTCTGTCTGTTCCCGAAGCGAACGGGTCTCCCCTTCTAGCGCTCGTAAAGCAGACTCTGCTGAACTCATCTGTGAGTGAGCGCGCACAGCTTCCGTCTTAAATAATACTAATATTATAAACATTCTTGTCATAAAACCATTCAGTCATTTAAAAGAACATGGCAAAAAAATTAACCTGAAGAGTATTTCCTCTGCTTTCAAGATAACGACATTTATTTTCTGCCATTGTCAACTTTGTTTTGTACACAGCACATTCGTAACAACCACCGTCTGTACTAATTGAAGAGTGTGTTTCTGAAGGCGACACGTGTGACGGCGACACAGTATCAACGAAAGCACGAGAGTCAACATTCTGCAAGAACAAATGCATAGAATAGCGGGTAAATCTCTCATAAGTAATATCTATATTTCTTAACAACAGAAAAGATTAATTCTAACTGAATATCTACTCAATTTTTTGCAAAAAACGAACTAATATTTTCAGATCTTAATTTTGCCATGTGAAAAAATTGGAACAAATTTCAAAATATTACAAAAATTTTAACATTAAAACTAACTAAGTGATGGAATGCGCTAGGTGTAGTTCCTTTTTTGAAAAGATTCACAGGTGAGTGAGTTGAACTAGAGTTCGAGTGGGCAAAACTTGGATGAGAAGGTGAAGAGCCATCCGTGCTTGACGATGATCCATTTTCGCACGGACTAAATTTTGATAAGTATTCTTGGGTTATTTTATAGATACTACCCGATAGATATCTTTTGTAAACAAAAAAACTAGTGAAGATCTTCTCTAATACCTTTCTGATCGTTTTATTTCCCGCTTTCCATGGGATTTGGGTTCGTCGGAATCGCAGCTAGATACATTTAACTGAAAAATATATATTAGAATATGCATTCATTTTTATTAAGCATTTGGTAAGATCTGAGACTCTCTCACCTTATCCTCGTTATTTGGTAACTCGGTATCGTTGTCGATGTTGACAATGCAGTCTTCATCTTCAGCAGAATCTTTGGTGTTTATGTTGACAGGAGGTTTTGTAGCTGAGAAAAGTGAAAATTACATGAACTTAAGCTAATATGAAATTCATGAATTATTTGCTCAGTCTATATATAATTACATGAATTATATATATAATATATGCTTAACACCTCGATCCAATTAAAAGGAGCGATTAAATAATTAACTTTTGCTATTTTTAGCGTATTATTTATTCATGCTTATCTGCACTATTGCTTACTTGGAATAGGTTTTGGTAGGTGGTTTAGCCATGCCGCTGCTAAGCCAAAGCCTTGTTGGGTCATGAGAGAGTTAAGGACAAGTCTGTCTCTTAATCGATTTATATCATCCTGATTTGGAGCTAGAGGAGGTGGCGGGGCAGGAAAGAAAGGTAGTGGAGCGTTATTTAGCACTGAAATTAAATCCAAATACTATTCGGACATTTACTATTTTCGATCTATTTTAAAAAATGCATATCTTTTTGGTCGAAATTGTTATTCTGTTCTATAATGCATTGCGTTACCGACCCCCCGATCCTGGAAGTTGTGGCAGCGTGTTGTTGTTGATAGGGTGAAGTGGTGCAAAGGCGGAATGAACAGGCCTATCTTGCGGAGCTAAGCCTTTACCTATCACAGGCACTGAGATTGATTTACCTTCCTCACGAGCCTGAAAGTTCAAACAAATGAAACGTCACAAATCATTTGTATATAAGAATTGTCGTTTAGGTATGGACACTGAGCTTGTACTAACTCTAGCAATATTTGTCTATTAAGCCAAAAGTAAATTATGGCCTTTGTTCTAAGAAAATGTCAATACCGAAAACATTAGTTATTATAATAATTGCAATATCACTATTGTAATAATAAACGTAAATCGTCAAGGGCAAAGTTTATAATAGAAGTTTTTTAAAAGATGCTAAATTTCCCGTGCAACGATCCATTCATCTCCTTCACAACCAATTATTAAATATATGCCAATTCTGATAATTTCATCACACGTTTACTTTTTTGTCAGTGTTTTCTATATGAATGCCATATTTCTTCGATCTTATCGTCGAGTATTTTCGCTTAAAGCATTTCAATATTTTCATCCAAATCCAATTTGCTCGTCGTCGTTTACCTGGATGTGCATGTGAAGACTCGTCTTATCGGGGAAGGCCCAGTTGCAACATCTGCACATGAACATTCTTGAAATCTCGTGTTGTTTGTACATGTGTGCTCGTAATGTCTCATTACCTGAAAAAAGTTACTAGTTCATACAGGTGGAACTTTCGTCCTTTCAATAATCATATCTGTATTGGATACAATAAATGTGCTGCACTGGAAGGCCATTTGTTTAAAAAAGTATTTCTAGCTGTACATGTTAAGTGTATCGAACCGTCGCACAGAACGGACACTAAAATAAGATCCCAAGAAATCCCGAGATGAAATCCCATCAGTACTGTATATTAGCGTAATGCCACGTCTCTAGCGGGTTCCGACGGAGGGAACCGAACTCGGTCAGCCGCAGATGGACTGGTTATGGTCAGAAAAAGAATAATCGAGATCGACGAGATATAGTTAGTTCTGATTGCCTTGTCGCTAGAAACTGGAAGCGGAACGGTTTGCTAAATAAGGCGAAATGCGCAAGCGAAGAAAAAAAACAAATGGAGTACATTTTGATGGTAAAATATACTACGAAAATACTTAGTGTAACGTACAGTTCTCTGAAATATAGTATTATTTTAAACGATAATTTATTCTATATTTTACTAGTAACAATTAAATGGTTCTGTTCATATTTAACAATAGCATACAATTTCGGACACTTCGGACAGAACTCTTTTTTTGTTTTGCAAATAAAACAATACGCTGTGTAGTCTCAACACTTCCTTTTTTTTACAGATTTTCTTCAACTCTAACTCTAGGAATATGATTGAGAAACTCTACTTATAGTTTTTTGAAAAACTGCAAAGAGAAATAAGAAGAGATGAAAAAATGGGAAATAGCCCATATAGTAAATGTAGAGCAAATTATTCTAGAATTTTACTTCCTGAATCATAAAGGCATGGGATGAAGAAGACAAAAAGAGCGATCCAGAGTCATTTATATTACAAATTTTGTAAATTAGACAATAGAAAATAGCAATTTTCTGTCTGTTCTTGTCATTTTCGCGCATCCGGTGGGGCAAATAAGTTTGTTGACCGATTGCGAATGAAACATACAACACGCGGACAGCAAACATGGACTGCGATTTCCCACTGACATATAAAGATTTACATTTGTGAAAGTAACGGATGGAATACACAAAAGAAAAAGAAAGGAAGACGAAAGACCACCCATATAACAAATAACCACTAGTTTATGTTTAGTTGGTCAAATAATAGAATTCAGCAGAATTTAAAAAGTCCGAGAGTATGGTAATTCGAGTGCCGATTGAAAACAAAATGTTGTTTTTATCTCGATGATAATTCACTCACTATATGTTGGCTGAGATTGTGATAGAAGGCAGTCTTGTCTCTCTAGTGGCTCAGCTCCTTTAAGTTTTCTTTTTCGAGAACCAGCAAATCCGGCACTCTCGTAAGCAGAGAGATACTCTTTCTTTCTTTGTAGTATACGACATACATTGCTTTTCGCAATGGAGTAACGTTCGGCAATAGAAGCCTGACTCATTCCCGCATTCTCCTCAGCCAGACGAATTAACTGTACCTTTTCTTGTAGGGTCAGTTCCTTGTACGGTTTCTTCTTGCGTCTCTCATCAGTGATATTCGATGAAAGCTCATTTACCGGTGGAAAAGGCGGTTCATAGGTTGGTTGATTGGGTGCCTTATATAAGGCTTGAGAGGTATTCAGAGAAGGCGTTTGAGATCGAAAAGCCTCAGCCATTACTCCATCTTGAGGCTCTTCAATTTGGAACGCTAGTCAGTGGAGCGACAGTGAAAGTGAATGGAAACGAGTCGCCTCGGTTGAGTTTCAGTTTTCGCGATGACCCAGTCACTTTCACTGCAGAATAAGGTCGAAGGGCAAGAAATGGTTAGGCATCACAGGTAGACTAACAGAAAAGTGACAGCCTTTAGTAGAGCTAAATAGACTAGCTGGAGTAGGTACCTCACTGTGCTGAAGATGAATAAGTGTGTAGATGAAGTAAATTAAAAGGCGAATATTAAAATGCTGCTCAGAAAGATCAAATGGATTTGGCAGCGGTGAGGGGACGCGGAAGTGAGGCGCAAAAAGCACTGGCGGACAGAGGGCGGGACTAGCAAACAAACACACGCAGAATGCAAATTGCACTGGCTCTAGAAGTATCGAATACGGTAGCCACGCATAAAATCCTAAAGAAAGACAGCATGAGAGCTACTTGTGAACAATATTTACTCTTCAGTGGCTTTTGTAAAACTAATTTTAGATAACTTTGATGATATGTTTGTCTTTCTTGTTTCCATTTTCTTAGCCGAATTTCTCTATCATTTACTATAAAACCACGTTCTAACTTTTCACTTATTTTGGCTTTTTAATCGTTTTTCACCTTTGTAATATGAATGCAATTCTTCATGTAACGGTCTTCACTTCTTCTCACTGTATTATACGCAATTTCATGTCTTCGGTACCAGTCCGTCCATGTTTGTCTATCATATCCTGTATTTGTAGTAAAACATCGTCATAAATGACGCGAAAATGACCGTAGCCGAATTTTTCGGAGAAAAAAAATCAAATAATGAGTTGCTCAATGAGATACTGTTATTTAATAATCTACTTCGGTTTTTTCTACTGTTAAGATGCATAGCATGTTTATGCTCTCTCAGTGATATTTCAACGGTTACCAAAATAATGTGCTTAGGAAAGTAGAGAATTTGTTATTCTACAACAAATGCATGCCCAACGCAAAATTGCAGAAGTTATTCGACCAATGTAACTGGAGAAATTACAATGACATATTTAGATGACGTGATTCTCGGCGTGAATTGTCTTCTATACAACTGTATCATTACGCAGTAGTTGCAATTGATTTTTATTTACTTTTATCGAATAGCGAAGAACTCGCTGTCTGTCGCAGGACGGAACTGCGCGATAGCACTCACCACTATTTTTAGAGAGTAAGGAAGTGACAGAGATAAAAAGAAAATAGAGAAAACAGATAAGCTTTAGAAAAATATAGATAAAAAGTCCCAATGATAAGGTAATTTGCAATAAGGGAGCCACAGGTGAATTACATGCGGAGTTCAACTTCCTCATTTGTTTAAATTAAATATAGGAAGAGCTCTTTTCAAACTTTTATTTATTTTCTTGTCTTGGCATAGAATTTCATCCGGTTTTCCTGTTGTTTCGGTTTGGCACGGCCCATTTTCTGTAATCTCTTTTCCGGTTCCAAGTGTGTCAATCCCATATCAAAAACAGTCCGATCAATTACAGAGTGGACATGGACAAATCGGGTTTCCATGCATGCAATATTTCTCTATCTGGCCATTTCTGTCGATCACTCGGGAAAAACCATAATTTAGAAACCGAATATAATATGTCAACATTCCTTAAAGTGATATAGTTTTCATGCCCACTGTTGCGTATTTTGCTAGATGCAGATATAACCATGATCTGTGACGATAAAAACCGCTAGATAATGCTGGAAAATAAACGTAGGAAACACATTACGATCAGTTGTTCAGCCTCACACCAACTACTGGCGAGTGTTTGTCTTCGTTTCGTTCAAACGGCCTTTCGTAGTCGTTTATTCAGCTAGGGTCACTGCACACGCTGGACTGTTTCACAATAGAAAAAGCCATACGAAGCGCCCCAACAAAAACCATCTCAAATATTTTGGCTTTTACATTTTGGTCATCACAGAATATACGATACCTACGCGCAATTATTTCGTATAGTAAAAGCGAGATAGTAAAAGTAGCACTAAGAAAAAATAGTGTCATCTTATCATTTCCAGCTTGGGTTTTGACATCTTTGGCAAAAAATGACCCAATTTTTTTCTTCATTTCCATTTATGAGGTCAGACATAGTTCGTATGTAATTGAGAATAGCACAGTAGGAAAAAACTAAAGTTTAAAATTTTAGTTAAAAGTGACATGAATGCTAAAATCTAAATCAGTCAATTTTTAAAAAATCTATTAGAAAAACATCTATAAGGCAAATTATTTTGACAGAAAATTATACTAAGTAGTTTCCTATTCCAATCCAGCCACAGCAACATCTTATGTAGTTGTTTATTAGAAATAATTACCAAAATAAAATAAGGAAAATAAAAGAAAACGTGAAATTATATCGTTAAACAAAATTTTTAACAAAAAAGTAGGTCTAGTTACTTAGTGCCTGATTTTTGTTCATTTAATCATTGACTTATGATGATTTTTTAATTACTGTATAGACAAATGGATTGGATCCCTAAGTTACCTACTCTCAACCACTCCTCCAATGTCTAAGCCCTCCTTTCCCAACTAGGTCACTTTCGGGAGCGATATGGCTCGCTCGCGCATTAAAATCTTTCATGCACTTTGTCCACAAGATGAACGATAGCCGACTTTCGGCTAGCATTGCGCAATGGGGTCCGACAACGAGGAAACTGCGTAGCAAATGAGGCTGATGACTGAGAACAGATCACTCCCGAATAACGGGGAAATAACTCGAGCTTCTATGCTTGCGCAGATTCAATCTAGTTTCTTCGTAGTGAGTCAAAGTAGAGCAGACCTAAAGGAATTCACACAGAGAGGCAGAGAAATAAAGAGGGGAAGAAAGAAAGGTTACGAGTCTTCAAAGAGAGGTAGAGTAATACGACATTGTGTGAATTTATCGGTTACTATTATTATAGTTATTGTGATTACCACTATTGTGAGTTCGTCTAATACGATAATTTCATTTGAATACTTCCGTTTCTAATCGTCGAACACGAAACCAGTGTGATGAATACGTGGGAATAGTGTCGTAGAATGCTGTGTCATCTTGTTGTTCTTCGGTCTTTCTGTTCCTCGAATCAGACTTGACTTTTCGCATATAAGACCCCCGATAGCGAACGGAGATTGAACGGGCGAAAAGCGAAAGCTGTGCGTTCCAAATTTCGCGAAGCAAAGATATCAGAATACAGTGGATGAAATTCTTCAATAGGACATTAACTATCAGATACTAACAAAACTGACCATCATTGTTATATTGACAAAACACAAGTTAAGTTTAAGTATGCTTTCAAAATTCCAAATAGCAGAGACTTTGCTAAAAGTTCAACGATAAGAATGAACATGGTCCAGTTTCAGTAGTTAGTCAGTTTTCAGCGCGCTGTTTAAATTAATCGATGCTATTTTTTCCTTTTGTGAGTTGTTGTTTTTTATTCTAGCTAATTTACTGCGCCGCAATCATCCCCTCTTTAACCTCCTTTTTGGTTTTCTCCTGGTTTTTACTTCGCCGGATATTAAAAGGGAATCTACGAGAGGACACTCCGCTTCGTAATTGCAACAGGCACGTCGATTGCTCCTGACATCCTCCGAGTGAAAATAGCGACATTGTCAAGAGAACCCGTAAAGATCGAAATGCATATGTAATAGTCATCTAGATTATTCTGGTTGAGGAAAATCCAGTCTTTAAAAAAATGTCAAAAAAATACGCTGGTTGAGTTTTAGTTGTTTTTAAGACGCTACGTCTGGAACGGAGCATAAGACGGAAAAAATCAGTTAGGATGATGATCATGATTAGTTCTTGGATATATACTGTACTATTTATTTATTATATTGTACTATGGAAAAAATTTTTTTTTGAGTCTCTTCGCCTTTTACAAAGTGAGTTTTCCCCTTCGCAATGAGGCTAATCTAGGGTGGGGTTGTTATGTGTGGTCGACCCTAGAAGGCGAAACAGAATCCGGTTCTATGCTATATAGGTCAAGCGAGATGAAAGGAGATAAGTAGCCCCACTATCGGAACCATGCAAGCATGCATGATAAACAAGTGTATGCAGAACATCACAGATAGAGAGAGTGTACAAGATGAGAGATGCAGTGCCGAAAAGCAGCCGACAAGGCATGAAACGTCACGGACCGGGAAGCCTCTTTTACATAAAGTAGAATTTAAACCACTTAACAATAAGCGCTAATTTAAAATAAGCCTATAGTTAATACTTGGAAAATTTAAAAGGTGCACAATGTAAACGATTAGGAGAAATAATTGGACGGTAGGTGAACCACAAAAGAAGCACGGAATATCTATTTTATAAAAAAATTTGCAAAAGCTAGTACAAATTAAATAGAAAAGGAGCATAAAATTTAGAAAAATAATGAACATACTAGTTATGTCTTTTCTGCATAGAGTACATTTGTAGCTCTTGAAGTGAGCTTGCATCCGATGGCGAGATAGGGAAGAAGAATGGCAGAATACTTTGGCGCAGATTGAACAGCGAAAAGTGCCTAAACAACTTGTATTAGTATTTATGAAACTGTAAGATAGTTTCCTGAGGTTAGTGAAAAATAAAAACTTTTGAAATTGCTCTTAGCATCGGTGATATTCATTTAAAATTCATAGAGAAAATAGGAATTATTATGTATATAAAGTATAATTTTAGTGGTTTAAAATTTGCAACAGTATTTGAAAAAATAAAAATATGATTGACAAGGCATCCTAGTAGTTTAAACTAAAAACCAAACAATGAAGTTTAGTGAATTGGCTACAATTATACCTTTGAGATCCGGTCTCTTTAACTCTGCTCTGTAATTTCCTCCTTGCAATCTTGACTCATCACCAGATGATGGACTCTTTGACATTTCCATAGATCGAGAGTACTGTATCTCCATATATTCTTTTCTCTCATAGTCAGTTCCCTCATTGCTTTCTACACTCTTTTCTCGGCCCATTTTGCACTCCTCAGTATCAATGTTTTCTGTATGATTTAATCCCATAGGAGCAAAGACGGGCCGAACTAGAGGCTGAGGACCCAAAAGGACCTCCATTGCTGCCATCTAAAATGAAGATTAAAGATTATGGATATTGCGAAATGACAAAAGCATAGTCTCAACTTCGGAACGCAGACATATCATAAAAAGTGAGATAAAGGAAATGGTGAATAATTTTATGTTAAGATTAATTAATGAAATTATGACACGACATTTTAAAAATTGTACTTAACTATCTATAAAGTATAAAAATTGTAGTAACTTATTGTCAAACAAGGAGAATACTTAAGAGGGATAATTGAATAAGTAAGAACAATATTTGCAACTTACTTTAAAATCTTTTTAAGATGATTGAAAATAAGCAAGCTGCATTTAGATTCGGAGATCAAACGAAAAAATTAACGAAAAAGGAATAAATCAGATAGCCGACGCGAAAGCAGGTTTCAACTTGTAGATGTGGAACACCTTGTGAAAAGTAGTGAAAGATACTAGTTGGGAAATGTCGAGAATGGGAATTTATGGAGAGTAAATGAGAAAGAAAAAGTCAATAGTAATAAGATAGGTTAACAAATTTTCTTGGATGAAAAAGGAATGGTAGGACAGGTGGGGTTCGTTATGCTATTTGTGGTCGGCTAGTGGTAGCTGCGAGTCGCGACAGGAGTGAGATGACCCAAAACGGGCCACGAAAAGGGAACCCGCTATCTGCAATCGCGGCCAAGAAATAGCTCGCGCCACTCTCGCTATAATCACTAGCGAATGCACTTCGCGAATGAGCAACATGTGTCTGCCATGAGATCCACTGACCATATCAGCGACAAAAGACGTTATTTATTGTTCGCTGACAAATACTATCGCATTTCTATGATGCTAAATAAGTTTATTCTCATTAGTAAAAAGTTTAAAATGCTACACAAAACATATTATCATTTTTCTCCATAAAATTCTTCGAAAATTAAGATCATTATTCACTATGAGACACTATTAAGTATAAAGGCAGCCTATCGAAAAATTGGTGTTTTAACACCATTAAAGCTTGAATTATTGCGCATCACTTGCTACGACTCTGAAAGAAGAGATCAATGCCATACATTATGCAACAATTTTATCGTGAAATTGCGTTTGAAAAACTAGAAATTTGAGTAAAATAGGAAATAATAAAAAAGCGTAGGACTATAATCTCTATTGCGCAAAAAAACTTGGGTTTTATGTAGGCTTAATAAGACGTGAAATGTGATCACTACCATGAAGAGTTAGTGGATGACTACAAGAAGTAATAGGCACGAAACAGCATGTAAAGACGTGAACTATAAAAACAACGATAGTAAGTGAAAAGTAGTGATCAGTTCTTATTGCTATTCAATGCAGTTCAGGCTTTCGTTGGTTCCAGGGAGGGAAAGGGGCAGTGCTTGACCGCAATTCTCCGGCCGAGAGTAATCCTCCCGTAATGGAGCGAGGAAGGAAAGTGGACGCGGAGAATTGGGGCAAAGAAAGTCACATGTATTAATTCAGCTCCCTCTTATTTTTTCTTTTCCCAGGTTAGAGTTCATTTATAAGACATATTGTACTGTGCTAAAAGTGCACTTTAATGACTATCTATATCTTTAATATACCTCTCTCATGCGCGATGGAGCGTGAAAATTAGGACAGAGCGTAAATTTGAATGACATGCATGCTTTCCTGCTTAGCGAGTGCTGCTATCTAAACTTACGATATTAATTGTAAATATTAAAGACAACCAGTTGAGAGATTTTATCCAGAAGTTACATTCAGAATAAAGCAGAAAGAGAATATGCAGTTTTACTTGAAGGAAGAATGTTGCGTATGTCATAAAATTTCTGAATAGAGGGAAGAGAACATTTGGAGGAGTGTTTTTAGTGGGAAGTTGCTTGACACTGTATTTTCCGAGTGGTTGCCCTACTTCCGATGGGAGTCACGACTGTTTGATATGACGCCAAACAAGTTCAGGATAGAACACATTTTCGATTTAAAGTTTATCAAATTAGAAGTAGTTTTGACATCTTCTTTTACTGTCATAACAAGTAGTAAAGACAATTATCTAGAGGTGCAAGCTTGCAGCATGAATACTTAGGTGTGGTCATTATGGGTATGCATATTCGACACGTCCTATGCTTGGACAGTTATTTGTTATTACGTCTTCAATTGAGTCACGAATCCATTTCGACTGACGATTATCAAGATTTAGGTTCGTATACTCTGATGAAATTGCTTCTTCGACTAGATGTTTCGGCATCAAATCCCAAGTTTCCGATTTTGATGATTATGATAAGACAAAACGAATACATATCATTAGAACTGAAGCAAACCAAAATGAAATAGCAAAGCGACAGATGTCTCGCACAGACAATAGGACTTTTTTGTTGTTCAGCCCTTCCATTTTATGCTGGGCACTCCTTCTTTGAAAGGGAAGCAAGTAGGCCGACTAATGCAAGACGCTTTCCCGCATATCGAATCGGTATTGTATTCCTACTGTGGGTATTATATGAGAAACCAGTTGAATCAATAGGTTTTGATCTAATGACAGGTAAAATCATAACTCTCGACGACTGTCGTTAATCAACAGGATTCAAATATTTTCAGACTAGAACTGCTCCACTTCTTACCTAGAAATAGAACGCCATTCAGACAATTGTTCACCTATCATTTAAACAATGATCCCTTTATTTATAGTCGCGTTATTAATTTCATTTTTCGTCTTCATCTTTATGGGTCTACCAGGACGCTGCTAGATTCATTACTTGTCTAACTAGCAATGATTTTATGGAAATTTGCCACTTTACCGACCTTCAAGCATACTGCAAACAGTCATTCGTCAAGCTACATAGGTTTTTTATTTTGCAAATATTTGAAAAATGATTATATTTCACTATTGACAAGGCTAAAATAGCGCCATATGGAATGGAGACACTTGAAACGCATTCTTAACAAGTTTATGTATTATTGTTATCATATTGGTCTCGCCTTCTACACCATGCTATGAAATCTTTTTCATATTCGACAATACACAAACGAGGTGTAGAAGAAACAAAGTGGTTGTAAGTTCCATAAAAGCACGTGCCTTTACACTGTTTCATTTCTTTTAAGAATGGAACCTTAAATGATCTCTAAGAGAGACGCTTCCTACACGTAGCTATCATCAGAGAATAACTAATAACTTATTTTCCCATTTTCAACTATAATTTATCTTGAATCTTCCAAGATTTGTAGCAGAAATTTCGATGTGGTCTAGTTAAAATCGAGTTAGAAGTGAATTTAACACTGCAGCTTCTAGTTTCAGGAGATATTTTTGCAAAAGGTTTCTAGTAGTTTCATGAATAAGCCTATCCCCACTAAATGAGCAATAATGAAGTTGCATTAATCCTAGGGAACTCTGTTTAAGTATTAGTGGTCGGAACTATGAATTATACCTAAGCCTATCATTTCCGAACACTCCGAATAAAGACATATGACACCACATCGAGAGACATTAATTGATAGTCATGTTACTTCGTCATTGTCTGCCACCATCTTCTCATCTCACAAACACCTATGTCTGAACCTATCCAACTTCACGAATCTCTTCAAGAACATTATATGAACTGGTATTTTAGTACTAATTTTGTTCTAATTCTGTATTTGTTTATAATTCTCTTTGCTACTCGTCATTCACTTGCGAACGAGTAATAGAAACTACTAAGATATTCAGCATTCAAGCAACAAGTTGCATTCATCTACATTCTTTCTCTCTAAACCGGGAATTAAAAGCATTTTTAGCATACTTTAAAATTATTTTTCCCTCTAGCTTTATTAGTGTTTGATAGTCTATCAAAAAACAAGATTTGTTTGAAATGTTAAATAGGCAGCAATATTCTTATCTTAGATCTTAGACTAAATCCATTGTCATGGAGACGAATGAAACTATTTCGATGTTTAGTTAAGTTTTCAATGAAAGCGTGCAAAATTTCATAGAACACTCACTATTAAAACAATATAAGCGTTCATTTAGCCAACTTTTTAAAAATACAATTACCGATTTAAAAACTTGTATTTTTATCTTGAAAAACTTATCCCAATATCCAAGCATTTTTTTCGTTGGATATATTTTCTGTTAGCTCGTTTCTTGCCTCAAAATATATACGGATATCCTAATATTGTAACCACAATCGAAAAATACATAAATCTCCAAGAGTATCAGCTTTGCAAGATCCTCATTTCAAGTTGTAGTGATCCCAGAAAATATGAACTTTTCTTTTTTATTTGGTCAATTAGATTGTGAAAATAAAGATTATTTTGAACTACGAACACAATAAAGATCAAAAATTCAATGAATTCAGGTGCCTAATTTCACTAAATGACCATAATTTTTAATATACAAATACAGTAGATCAGTGGCGTTTTAGAGATGAGGAATTAAAAATTAAAATGTTTTTCCACAGTTCAGGATTATCTGGAAAGATATTTGATTACTCCCTTATACTTGGTACTTATAGTCCTCCGTCTTTTATTCCTATTGCTACTTTCTATGTCTTAATAAAAGGTATTTTTTGAATGATGTGACCATTATAATTAACTGCTTCCATTTAAAGAATGAAGCATAATTACAAAAAAGCATACTCGATGCTTACCTTCCAGCGCATCTGAATAATATTCATTAATCATTCTCAAAAGCCATATTGTGTCACTATTTACTTTTATTTCATTTAAAAACGACACCATTTTTCTTAACTTTCGCATACCTCCCATCTCTAAGGACTCCAATGAATTTTTTCCAGTATCCATATGTGGAACTTCCAGAAAAGTCCTATAAAGTGAGTGTCTTATGTAATACGCTATATTCTTAGTAAGTTGAAAACGTTGTCTTAGCTGACATGTTAGCGATTTCTTCATAATCAGCAACGGAAGAGGACGCTAGCTCATCTGTGAAAAGGCAACGCGAGACAAATCTTTATAAATAAGGAAATAGTTAGTTTTGAAAATATGAAGAAAATAAGTAAAGCGGATATACCTATCATCTTTGACTTGCCCTTTGTACTTATTAGCAACAATTTTACCCAGAAAAGATAACTTTTCGTTTTCAGCATATTTGGAAAGCCAAGTAACTTCAGACAGGGTAAGAGCACTAAACGGTATCATGTCCAGTAGTGGCAAAACTACCTGAATCATTAGTTGTTGTTCGTATACCTAAATGAATACTTCTTTCTCACCTTGATTTCTCCGTGGTTTTCTGTCATCCACTTAATAAGAGCTTTAACAACATTGGCAGCCTCTATCTTACTACCTATCTTGTTCACAGCTGCCTGTAGTGGATTAGAACTAACAACTTAAGTATAAAATAGGAGTATTCACACAATTAATTAGCAGTAATGCGTTATGAGGAACAAGTACATCTAAATTTCAGTGTAATACTCCACAAACTAACAATCGCTTTAATTGGCTATACTAATATTTGTACATTATTCAGAATTGTGTTTTTCCTCAATAAATTCTTACCTTAATGAGTGTGATGAGAGAAATAGGAAGAATTGCTGGAAAGGAAGGAAGAGAGCAAAACTCGGCAAGATAATTTACTGCAATCTGGATGTAGTATCTGCTCTTTTAATAAAATTCTTTGAAAAATTAAGTCAAATCATACTTGCCTCGATAATTTTCTCTTTAGTTGAAGTTGTGGCATTGAAACAGGCGTGCTCAAGAGAAATTAGAGCTGTATATGGAATCTCTGAATAAGAATAATTACTGGAACGCAAAATGATCCAGAAACAACAGAGAAAGCGAGCAACAGCAAAGAAGCTGGAAATGTATATAGAAAAAGATAAATCGGTGAATTTACTCTACCGGCCATAATAATTAGTTCATCTTCAATAGCATTCACCATAGATGAAAGAGTGAGAGCGTGAGCAGCAGCTAACGCATCTGTTATCTATATTAGTGAAGAACTTAATTACTGCTCACAGCAAGTATTACAAAGCAAATATCATCCATATAATATACATAAAACTTAGCGTTTAGATTACCTCAATATAAGGAACTTTCACTTTCACATTATACATCCAGTTGAGAGCATGAGATAAGCCACATGGGGTAAAACATGGCTGTTTGGTGGTGAGATGGTCGATAGAAACTACTATACGTCCTCTATTTTCTCGAAAGAAAAATATTCGATGCTTTCATGAAATAAACTCTTATCTTATTTCTACTACGTCCTATTACCTTGAAATTCTTTCGAATATCTAAGTACTCCTCACCAATTTTCCCTTTACCTCTATTATTAAATATCTTCTTTAACATAGGAGATGACTTCGCCACCTCATTATGTACCCTCGCTAGCTGCGCGCCTAATTTCAAAAACCGATCCGTATTGTGATTGCGACGAAAAGACGATCTATGGGACGCCTTCAATATCCACTTGCCAGCGGCTCTATTTAGTTTGACACAATAAAACTCACTAAATCCAAAACGTATAATTCAAAACCCACTTTCGTATTTTCAATTGTGATACTGTAAACACAATCCATAATTACCACAACCGCTCCCCAATATGGTTCTAACACTAAATGAGATTAATAAATGCCGTTGAATATTACCAGCTCATTATCCTTTATTTTCATCAGTTAAAATTGGTATAAAATCAAGGCACAGAGGCCATTCATTAAATGTAACAACACCTCACATTCGTAATGTCTAACAAAGATAAATTAAATGATTTCTCCGCAACACAGTTACGGCGATAAATTCACTTAGATGGTCTTCTTTTATTACTGCCGCATGATTTATGGACAGTTCAACATCAATATAACATAGCAAAGCTCCAATAGGCAAATCCTACTCTCATAATAGAAATATCTAGTTATTAGACGAAATGTAGCAATTACCGATAAAAGATCTAATAAACCATGATGCATAAAATGAAAAATCCCGGCGATTGCGGCAAATCCTGATACTTCTTACTAAACCATACAATTCTTACTAACATACATATATAGCCCACAGTACTTTAGCGAATATCTATGAAAGGCACGAGTATCTCGCTGTCTCACAAAACAAAACATCAGCTAACATGTCATACATGAAAGTAAAAGACAGAAAATACCGTAATCCAGCCCGGGGCCATTTTCTTCTGCCGATCAATACCAATCTATATCGTCATAAAATCGGAGCGCATTTTCGCTAATCAATAACAGAAAAAAGAAAGACAGAGAGCGTCCGGGATAGAAGTATAAACTACATGGACACGACCATAGGAAGTACTCCATGCACCCATAGTGTGGCTCCAGGGCTATTGAGAATACTAAATTAGAAATCATCATATATTAAAAAAGGAAAAGAAAAAAGAAGAGAAAAGCTGAAACCACCGTAGTAGGAAGAGTAGAGTAAAATTAACGAAAAGTACCAAAGAACATGTTGTATATAACAATTAAAACAACATGTGAAAAATGGCATGTATTAATGAGATTGCAAAATGAAGGCCATAAGTTGGAAAATCAGGATATTTTTAGAAAATGTATTCATGGATGTATAAGGCCCCCTCGAGACTCCGATGGTCTTGGTGTAGATGTGTCCATCATTTCCTCATGCCGATGAAATGTCGATAGACCACCACTTAACCCGTGTGAGTACTCAGGACTGTAAAAATTTAGTGCGTAGCCAATAAATGCATAATTCAAAACAAGAAAATGAACACCAACTTACTAGTTATTTTTTCGTGGACTGCGTGCCCGTGTTACTGTGGGTACATGAGGTTGATTCATCTGCTCTAGTACAGATGGAGCAACATACGTAAATCCAACAAATGGATTATCTCCCGTTAAGCTAAAAGTATATTTGAAACTGATGGAAAAATTAATTTTTCCCCACCATATGAATACTATGTAAACAACTAAAAGACATACTTTTAATTAAAGGTGGTTAACTCTAGAAAAATTTCCCATCGGAAAATTCTAGATGTAGTACGTAAAATCAATACAAGTATTATACGACTAGCAGATCAGACCTGAAATTGGTATCACAAGGAGAGTCTACAGGTGTCATTTTTGTGAATCGCGAGTCAAAGAGAGACACATCCTCATCGCTCTCAATCTCTGGTTTGAACGGGGGCTCTAGCTGCAATATAACGTATACTTTTACTTACACATATAACCAGGCGATTATAATTAGTAACATACATAAAACTAATGAGAATAAACATAACAATGAGTAAGTACTTGTCTAGCAAACACTAGTTCCCAATTAAGTAGGCGGAAGAATGGATGTGTCTTAATTTCTTCAGCATCATCAAGACCTGTAAATAACCCAACTATAAGTTAAACAAAAATATGCCACCTACAATATATAATCTACACAAATTGTTATCCATATTTCGTCAAACCATAGTGTAAGTGAAATTCTAATTCTAAAAGGACTAGGAAGTTATTTAATTTGATCCAAACAAAATTTATTGTAACATATATTAGCAATGATTCTACCTTTTTGTTCCCACTATTTTTTTTAATCCTAAGACAAAATCACGAAAACAGTAGAATAAAAAGCATAGAAACACTGGAATGGAACAACAGACCTGCACCCAAACGCGTTTCAACATGTCTCTTTAACAACCGTTTGATAAGATCACGAGCCTCAGGAGAAAGGTATGCAGGAAGAGTTAAGCGACCCTGCCAAAGTTAAAATTGATAATACGTAGTTCTTTCTATTACAATTCTTTGAGAAATACTAAAAGCTACCTACCAGTAAATCTTAGCAATAGGTCCATAATTTCAAAACACCAGACTATTGGATATTCTACGGTAATAAAACAAAGTGATATCGAAAAAATATTCTATGGTATCTGATAAACAATACGCATGAACTAAGTAGTATCGCGCGTTTCTCCCATAAATTCAACGTAATAAACAAATAACTCAAAGCCATCTTGAACCAATCGCACACTTAGTATTCAAAAACCAGTGTCAGGAAATACAAAAGAAACTAGTGATTGATGATTTTCTGATTATACCAAGGTTTTTCCATGTACTAAAGATTTTTAAAAATCAATGAAAAGAGACTATGCATAGAGAGCAAGAATAATTTCATCCTAATGTGATTTATGATACAAATACAGGAAGAATTTCAGAATTCCGAGAGTAAGGCATGCAAACCCTTTACGTTTGCTATCAAAACTAAATGTTAATCGTATGGTGCATGTAGTTAATAACTCTTAGGATATTATTTTAGAGATAAACTATTTTAGACTACTACCTTAAGAATCTTATCGATCGTCTTCTTCCTGTTTTCTGCAGTGAAAGGTGGACCACCCGTAAGCATATCAAACATTAGCGCTCCCAAACTCCACCAATCAACTGCTTTCCCATGACCACATCGCATAAGAATTTCAGGTGCCATATATTCTAAAAATGACGTAGCGTAAATACAAGGAATCTATACCGCTGGATCAATGGTACCAACCTATGGTTCCACAGAATGTGTGGGTTTTCTGATCTCCCTCTATTGCTTCTTTGCACAACCCAAAATCTGTCAATTTTACATGTCCTCGTCCATCTAACAAAATATTTTCTGGCTTCAAGTCGCGATAAATAATTCCTTAACGAAAGATACTACAGATGTTATTTCGTAATCTTCCTTTATTTATTAAGATAATACCCTGTCTATGTAAGTGCTCTAAGCTAACGACGATCTCTGAGAGATAGAAAGCTGCCGTATCCTCGTAGAACATTCCTGCATAATATAGTGGTAACATTTCGAGCAAAATATTAGTAGTATTTAAATAAACGCCTACCTTCCCTCTCCAAATGCATAAACAGTTCGCCTCCACTAAGATATTCAAGTATTAGATATAATTTCCCTCCTGTTTGGAAAGCATAAAGTAAATCACAGATAAATGGGCTTTTTACAGCCTCTAGAATGTTTCTTTCAGCCTGAAAAATTATAAACCATGGCATGTATAATATATCGTTTGAATATATCATCATATCAGTGAGAAATACAAAAACCGAGCCTATAAAAAAAACAATACCTTAGTGTGAGCAGTATCCTTTTGATTTCTAACTATTGTAGCCTTCTGCAAAACCTTCATAGCAAATATCTTCCCGGCATCAGAACCCGTAGTTTTCCTTACTTGAAAAACCTGCAAAAATAATATGCCGTGCAGATAAGGAATAAAACAAATATGTCCTGACTCAGCGCAACAATAATGGAAGGTAACTATGACGTGAACGCGGAATAAAAAATTGTTTGCATTAAAACTATTTCTAATTTCAGCAATTTTTTAGACTGAATCGTCCAGCACAATAACTGCGTGAAATAATATCACGTGGATTTCATCTCCGAATGATAAATCATATCCCTATCACATGCACAGCACCACCCTATTCACAGAAACAGCGCAAGAATCCGATCAATATATGTAGTTCAATCTTGCCTTTGTCGAAGACTTTAAAACAAAGCGCTTCATATCATAGATGGTAGCTTTTAGCTCCTTGATAGCGTAATGTGACAAGAACAAAGCACGTAAAAACGGTGAACTGCCATATCTAACAGTGTTAGCATAAACAATTAAAAAAATAGCCTCAAAGTAGGAAACAGGTGTTTCTACTAAAATCATTATCTTTGATAACAATGATGCCTTTTATTATTAAACAGATACAGAAATACTAGTAGCTACAAAAATACAGTTTATATTATATACGAAAAATTGAGAAAAAAACCTACTTTTCCATAGCCACCTTTACCGAGTACTTTGAGCAACTGAAAATCTTGAGGGCCGACCCGAACATTGGGATTTACAGCAATTTCCGAAAGATCAATTGTTTCAACCATAGGATCTTCTCTTGAATATAAACCATAAAAACAAAAGGGTAAAAATAAATGTAATCATGCATATAATATTATGAATATACGATGAAAAGAAGGTATTAAGTTAGAAAAAAAGTGATAACTGACATATATGAAGAACTAGGTGGAGGTGCAGTGATCATACCCTAAAATACTTTAATAGAGAATTATACGGCCTTCCGAAATTCGATTTTTCCAAATACATTTTTAGAAATCCTCACCATGAAACTTCAAAACAGTTATTCATATAAAAAAACCAAATAATACTTACATCTGCAACGTTGCTATACATATGATCGTCTTCCATCTCATCATGTACCATTTCTTCTGAACGATGCTCCCCACCATCCAACTCAATATCAAACACGCCCGCCATACTCGTATTCCTGATTCTATCCTTTTCCTCCTAACCCATTCACTGGGCTATTCAAACGCCGTATCAACCTGAAATAACAATTAAGGAGCTTGATATATATAACAAAGCACGAAACCAAAAAACAAATTAAGCGACGACCATTTTAATAACTCATAGTATTTCTCAAATTCAAAAAATGCTACACACTACATGAGCATTTATCTAGTACACAACGCAACCACTAATCAACAGCTCGAGAAGAAACCAAATATTACCTAACAAGGGCGTGATAAATTAAAATGACAAATATCGACCGATTGTAACAAGCCTTCTTTACAAAATTGGCACCACCCACAGTTGCTCCGCCTCTTGGCTCGATTATCATTTGTCTCGAAAGGAATGCGACCATACCGTAAAACAAATAATTGCATGAAGTGATGGATAGAATTATACAGCGTAAATGACATCAAAAATACTGTCTGCGAAGTTATATTATCTAAGTTATAAGTATTTTTATGATTAGAAAGTTGGTAAATGTTTAACTTGACTTAGTTGATCTAACAACGGTGGATAAGTTCGTAACAATTTTCCTCAAGAATTTTAGATAGGAAGTTTTCAAATACAACTTATGGAAACTAGGAGGCTTACTTAGTCATACAGAAAGAGATGTTTACTATAAAGAGACACTAGTATAAGAACAAGTCACAAATAAAATTAAATATCCCACATTGTATTATAGTGATTTGGTGTATAGCTACTGGATGGTAACAATTATCCGGAATTTTTCGAAAGAATTCCACAATGTCCACGGATAAACTGAGTGAACAATAAGGTTTATTTTTATATGCCTAGAATAAAATGATATGCTTCGGTATTTCATAACTAGAAAACAATCAAGAGTATATTCTGAAGTTTATCATGCATATATGAAAGAAAAGTAAGGCATTTAAATGCTTACCAATCGCCAGTAATAAACTACGGTGGAAACAATTTATCCAGACGGCAAAATGGAAATTGCTCAGTAAAATTCCTTTGTACCCTTTATCATTTTTGTTTACTTACATTGAACGAGTAGACAAAATTGGATATAATAACAAGTGAAAATAAAATAACTTAGCTTTCTATACCTCAGAGTATATTATATTCTTACGTAACGACTGATTTATATAAACGTTTAGGAAGTTTTTATTATGTTCTTATCGCGCTTAAAGGTGTATACAGAATTCTACACTCATTTTAAATAGTTTTACATGTCTTTGCAAGATTTCCTTTTCTGCAACATTACCCGAACTAGAATAAATAAAGTAAGTAAGTGAGAGTATTTTACCCGAAAATAACGATGGAACTCAACAACAAGATAATTTTAAGGATAATTTGGCAGTTTATTAGATAAATCTAACCAATACAATTTCATTCAATTTTGTCTATAGTGAAGCAGTTTAGAGTTACTGATACTATTAAATGTATTCTTATGTATTAGCATCAAATTTCTCTTAGTATTTCTCACTTTCTTTATTTAACATGCAATAGGCTCCGATTCAACTTTTCTAAAGGTTATCTATGACTTTCTTTCAAAAACGAACATGTTCATAGCTGGACAAGATACATTTTAAATTAAAACTAATAACCCATGCATCAGACAACATATCTCGAATCGAGCAAAGGACTAATTATAATCTAATGTCATTGTTAGTGGTGTCTATTGAACTGCGGAACTAGTAGTTATTAAAGTTAATAAAAGGCAGGAAACACTATCACCAGTTCACTTTTCCGAAGAAATAACCTTTGATTTCGAACACCATGACTAAGATACCCCAACCATTTCATTAAACTAGCACCGCAGATAATCTGTCATTAATTCCACTAACTGCTGCCATTGATAGCATATTTGGAACGTCAATACCCATCAAACTACTACAAAACCCACTATCAAGGAATAAGTTGACTTTAGAATTGCAAACTTTAGTTGACGTGATATTTAATATACCATAACCTTTGTAGTAATGATCACAAAATTAATTTATTTACGATATTTTAATTATGATTGAAATGACTGTGACAACGGACCTATAATACATACCAGTAACCGTTAACAACAATAATTAAAACTATAAAGCGAGTTTTGAACTCCGATATAATAAGCAACATCATACCCCATTGCCTAAAATGAATAAAGTCACATCGAATCTTCCTCATGTTAATAATAACAAGCACCATACAATCTAACAAAAATGCATGAAAGAGATTGCTTATCGGAATGGCAGTTGTTGTAATAATACTTTCTTATTAGTGGCATTGCACGACCTGAGAAGGCTCAAAGAGTGACAAAAGGTAGATAGATAAGGCGAAGAAATCAATCAACAGAAAAATACACACAACACCCCGGGGAAAATCACAGGTATTCAATATACGATAAAAATTGTAAAATATAACAAAAAATAAGTTAGTATCAAACAGTATCATCCAAGGAAATACCATCGGATTCACTAGCATCAATATCGCAGATGTTTGAAGTTAACTGTGAGTCATTATAAGTATCGGCTCGATGTCGTGATTCAGAATCAACAGCAGGATCATCATACACTCGGGACCCTTCGGCAAAATGGTTTTTATGAGCTGGAGGAGATGGTGGAACAATTTTCATAGACGACTCCACTTCGTCATTACCTAAAGTAAAACATAGAAGGGAGTCAAAACCTTTTGTAAAAAACAAAATAATTACCATCTCTATCATGAAGCAACGGACGTTTCTGAGATCCAGCAGTATCAGCTCGTCGTGGTCGCATAGTCATATAATCTTCATCATTAACCAGTGGGCTAAGTACCGTATCGCCGACTTGGACTCTACCAGTTAATGATTCTAGTCTGGAATATAGACGATATTTATCAAAGCGAAGTGTTAAAATACTATATATATATATATATACATGCATGTTACCATTTACTGCTTATTATTATTACAATCAATTTTATTCCATATATGCCCTTGTGATAAAGAGCCAATATTATTCTGTAGTTAGTCAAACTAATGAAAACAGTGGAACATAATCTACAAACCTTAACCTCTCCTGCCGAACAGCTTCACCTATAGGATCTACTGCACCACTCCAGTTACCAATAACATCATCATCGTTGGTAGGCAAACACTGTATGGAGTCAGCAAGCGGATATCTAGAAAAGTAACTTTTGATAAAAATAATTATTATAAGATACAAAGCTGTTAACATACCGCTCCTGATTTAAACATTCTAGAGCTTGTTTGTATTTACGTCGATCAGCTGGTCTCACTCTGCTTGGTCCACTGCTTACACTAGAGTCATCGTCTTCAGGTATGCGGATTCCAAATAAACGCAAAGCTTCTATTGTTTTTCCATCTTGAGGACAACGCCCAGACTAAAAAATTTATACTATTGGGAACAGTGAGCCATGATAAAGATGAAAATAATCTTGCATTATTTAAAAAAAAAAATCGTAACCTGTTCTAGACCATCTGCTGCACTTCCATAATCAACGACCCTATGCTTCCATTGCTTTCCCGAACCAGCCAATGAAGGCGACCGAGAATCACCTCGGCCACTCGAAGAGAGCCGTTCATTCATCGGTAGAGGACGTACCTTTAAGAAAATTAACCATTATTCTGAAATAGTATTTTAAGCAAACAAATTTTAGAAGATAACCTCTCAAATATTTTATAAACATAACGTTTATGTAAGACAAATTATATGAAAACATAAAAACTGTTGTAATTACCTGAACAGTGGGTAAACCAGTCAGTTGAGCTTGCTCTAAATTGCTGAGCTTATTTCCACCACGGAATCCACGCGGTGGGAGAGGTGGTGGATTAATAGATGGAAGCACATGAGGATTACGCATGTGTGGTACGTTAATATGTTCTCCATATTTCTTATTTTCGCTAGAAAATAAAAAAAAATCTAGAAAGAAGGCAAACAAGATTATTCTTTTCTTACCTTCGATTTCTAAGTCGTTTGCAAATTACTATAATAATTATAACAACAATTCCAATTAGGATAACTACTGCAAGGCAAACAATAATTTCAGAAAACGATGTTCGGGAAAAGATGGATGGAATCGAATCTAGAAATACTGATTAATAAGGCTCAACTAACTAAATGATATAATGTGCAAAAGTAATGTCACTACGAAACATACCATCGCAGGATTTACCAGAAAAACCGTGACTACAGTTACATATGAAACCTAAATTATGAACATGCTGACGAGGAATTGGAATGCATGTTCCATAACGTCCACATGGTTGAGCCGCACAGACGTCTTCTACTTCTAAATTCACTGGTAATAAAATATAAGGAATAAAGGGAGTAGTAACAGCAGTACCATAGCCTCTGGTTTCGCATCGTTTGCCAGTAAATCCATTTGGACACTTGCAGAGATAGTCGTTATAGAAAGGGATACACTGAATACCAAGAGGACAGGGCCGAGAACCACATGGATCAGAATCCACCTCACACTGAGCACCCATATAACGCGTTGGACAGGAGCACCTAATATAGTGAATTTTATAACTTCGGGAAATTCTGAGCCTCTTCTTTAGTATACCTGTATGTGCTACCAATAACGTGACAAGTTGCTCCATTTTGACAAGGTGCTTCACTACATGGAGTCGCTGCCATTGCTCTGCACCCCATCACTGCATTATGCAAACGTAATCCCTGACGCGTCTTAGCCACACTACTAAACCCATAGAAATTTAATGTGAACATAAATCTCTTTTTTTTTTCAAACATATCTTACCGACGATCCACAGAAATTGTGCGAAAACAAGCAGCAACTCCTTGAAGTATGCGAATAGACGTCCCATTATCCTGCTCTACTTGTGCACCAAAAACCAATCGTTGACTATAGTAGTGTAGATTGATTACATCACTTCCTAAACAATTAAGAAGATCTTAACAGTATAAAAAATTGAATTATGAACTTACCAAGTGGGCTCCAAGACTCATTTGGCTCTTTTCTATCAAGAACGAGACGGCTACGTCTACCACGTCGGCTAACTGATATCCAGTGCCACTGTCCATCCGCAACTATTTCTTCACTAGTTACTATACCCTGTCCAGAGCCAGCATCCCATCGATAGCTTATTTTACCCGATATCAACTATAAGAGAAATAGCAAATCAGAAGCGAAAACAATGGTTACATGAATAAAACTATTCTACCTCTAGAGTATGGAAATCCTTGGAACCTCGTGCATGCATAAGAACTCCTTCCGTGCTAATTGTTCTAAATTCAATTTCCAATTCCATTCTCGTCTCTATTTCGTGCGCGATTGACATCTCAAAATATCCATTGCCACCAACAGAAAGCTCTGCCTCTGAAAACAAGAAAATTCAGCTAGAAAACAATCTCAACTATCGATACATTCCTAGCATTAGCATTACAGAAGCGAAGAAAAAAGTACCTTCAAGACATCGACCTTCTGTGGAACAAGATGGTCGTGAGCAACGCTCACCAGCCATACCAGGAGGGCATAAACACTCAAATCCCATGAGAGAGTCATCAGAGGGAACACACATCTCGAATGGATCACACGGTGATCGTGAACAGCTATTCACCTCGACATCACATCGAATACCACCATAGCTAAAATTTAAAACAGAAAAATTATTTAGAATAAGGAAATAAAACAACTGAAAATCCAACCCTTCTGGGCAAAGACACTCGGCCGTTCTGGAGTGATAAGGAGCAACAAAAGCTGTTCCGCCAATGGAAACGATTGTTTGACGTTGATCGTCTAGAGAAACACGTTCCCTGCATTCCCCACGTTGGCAAACTCCAGGTGTGCACATTTCCGTCGTTAATTGGTATTTCTATAGAATTTATGATTTAAATCATATATCAGTAATACTGCTATATAAATTTTGCCAACCATTTTATTGCTTTGATCGACAATGCTCTGAAAATCTTGTTTAAGCCGTGTATAAATGTGATCAGGCTTAAGCATTCCTCGACCAGCACCACGAGAAACAACAAAAAGAACATCAATATCGGAATCAGACGGCGAACGGCGGCCACGAGAAGGGAAAAGAAGAGCTAGTATAAAAATTATTAGCAGTATTGAAATAATAAACACTAATGAAGATGCAAGGAGTAAAAAAAATGGGTAGAACACACTTCTATGTGGAACATTCTGTACACTTAGTATATACACATTCTCTGGTAGAACATTGAGATGTTTGGCGAAAACGGCCCGAAATGCAGCAAAATATTGAGCGAAGAACTCCTCAGCAGTCATTTCTTTTAAACGAACGCAAACAGCATGGTCTACTGCATCTTGTTCCAGTGACATTACCTAAAGAACAGATATTTCAATAAGTCAAAAATAATGAGATAAATGTATTAACAAATTAATCTTACCTCAACTTCTACAAAGCTGACTGTCGCGTACTTGCCATCCGTAACCGATACGTTGAATGCATGCAAACCAGCACTGATGCTATGTTCTGCCCATACCTGAAACAAATCAGTATATTTAACTTAATACGCTGATACATGTGATAGATTATTACTGGAACTTTATTCTTCTAACTATCAAAATAATAGCGAATAAACTCACATCTCCTGATTCAGGTCCCACACGAAACAAGTGTGTTTTCGACGCATGGACGCGAGGACTAATGGGTGTGGGAAGTGGACCAACGATACTACCTTCTACGAGAGAGTAGCGAAGCATATCATCGACATCCTGAGATTCTCACATGCATATACATATATATATATATATATATATGCAATCTAATAAACTAATCTGATTTACTAATATACCTCATCTTTTGCTGTAATTGTACCAATAATTCCTCCTCGAAACTCTCCCATTAGTGTATTAAGTGATATACGAAGAGGTGTTATACGTGGCGGATGACGACTTTCTTCTTTTACGAATACAATAAGTGGGCACTCTGTTGAGCGACCACCTTTATCAGTCGCTACGACCTAGACGGATAGCATAGTTTACAAATAAATATCAAGAAATACAATAAGAAATACCATGAGCGAAAATCGGTCCTTCTTGGAATGATCAAGCCGTGACGCTGTTATAATATTAGAGTGCTCAAACATGAAGGCTCTGTTTCCTTCACCACGCAATTCTAGACTAAATGGTCCCCCGAATAATGGCCCATCAGCATCACTTACAGCTACAGAAAAGAGTATATGACCTGGGGACACTCCCTCCTAAATTTAGTACTATATACTAAATTCTATCTAGCTAAAATATACGACAAAATATAAATACGTCATTAAAAATATACCTGCACTACAGCAGTCATATTACAGTCTTCAAATACGGGGGAATTATCATTTTCATCAGTTACTGTTATCGTTAATTCAACTTGAGCAGTTTGAGGTGGAGCTCCACCATCATGAGCCTCTACTATCAAATGATAGGATGATACCTGAAGTAATTACACAATAGAGATACTATGATTTTTAAATTAAAATGGCACACACTTTTTCTCTGTCGATAGTTCCAACAACTGTTATCCAACCATCATCATCAATATGAAATGGACCAGGTTCACCACTCAGAGAAAATCCAACACGTCCATAGTGCTCACTATCAGCATCCGTTGCCCTTATCTAATGGAAAATGTAAATATGGTATAAAATAGGAACTAAACATTGTTCAAAGGAAAAAATATTTTACAATACCTTCAACACCTTAGTATCTTTGGCAACATTTTCCCTTACATCGGATTTGTAACTGTCTCTAGCAAATACGGGAGGGTTGTCGTTCTCATCGAGTACCTAGATGATAAGTGGAATATTAAGCAGTATCCAGTGAGTACAGCATTCTTTACAATTATAACCTGAATTTCTACGATTGCTTCAGTAGATAAAGGAGGATTTCCTGAATCTGTTGCTATCACTATAAGCGATAATTGTTTTTCTTTTTCGAAATCAAGACTCTTCGTTAGTGTTAGAACTCCTAAATATACAAATTTGGAACAACACGTTAAAATTTTAACTACTTTTTAATGTTTAAAATGTACCACTATCTGGATTCAAGTGAACATAAGAATTCGATGTTTCATTAGGAGCCAGGGAAAAAGCAACCGTCTCATTACGGTCTCCTCCTTCCGCACGCAGTGTTGTCAGAGAGTAACCAATAGATTCAGTCTCCATTACCTGTAATTTTTAGCGTTTTTTTCAAATAGCATCAGAATACGATTTACTTACTAACCTGCAATACGTAACGTGTTTTTTCAAAAATAGGCGCATTATCGTTTTGATCAGCAACTGAGATGTGTACGACAGCTGAACAATTAAAGTTAAATAATTTATGAATTAAGGACAATTATTAAACAAACAAGCTTAAATATCAAATAACCTTTACTTGACATAGGAGTCGTTGGATCTGAGTCTCTTGCTTGTACATTAAGTATATATTTATCCTGTTCTTCTCGATCCAGTGGCCGAATAACAGTAATAGAACCACTGCGTTCATCTATCATAAATGTTCCATGATCGTCAAAAAGACTATATCGAACACGTCCAAATACCCCCGAATCCTTTAACAAAAACATTTTAGTACTAACCAAAAAACCAATAACTGAAAGCAAGTACCTTATCGATAGCATGAACTCTGGTTAAAAATTGTCTTTCAGTTCTCGTTGCCTTCAAATTTTCCTTAATTGATACTTCGTATTCATTCTGCATAAATACAGGCGACTCATCATTCACATCAATAACGTGTACTTTGACTGGCTGTGTGCAAGCAAAAGATGGAGATTTAGAAGATGACTGGCGTACAAATGAGAACTATAACCAACAATGATACTGATATGAATAAAATACCAATAATACTGATAATAACAAATAGTGAAAAGTATTAAACCTATTTACTCACAGTTTTTCGTATCTCTGCATCAATATTACCAGAAAGCCTAATAGTCCCATCAATGTGATCAATTGAAAATGGCGGAGGAGGATCATCGGTAGATATTAGTTTGTACCGCAATCTGTTTGTGTTTCCAGAATATATTACAGTGCCAACAGTGGTATCTTCTGGTATCTTGATTTGTAAAGTATCAGAGATACATTCAAAGACTGAGAAGCGTGGATCAACTTTGATCTGGAAAAAAAGTTGATTATTAGAACAATTTATTATTTATAAAGTAATGCTTATAGGAAAATGTTGCAAAAGGTATATATTAAATACTACAATAATTATAGAGCTAGTAAAAAAAAACCTTGACATTTGCTGTACTTGAATGCATCCCGTCAAAGGACAAGAGTGTGAGGTTATAGTTCTGTCTCTCATGAAAGAACTGTATTCTTTCCACTTTTATTTCACCACTATCAGTTATTTTAAATAACCCATCATCGTTTCCAGCAAGTATAAATAACCGGCTTGAATTGAATGGAGGCATATCCTTATCCTAAATTATTGTAACAATTGACAAACTAAATTTATTTCAGATAAATTCCTTAATTTGGAAAACAACCGTCAAAAAACTACCTTAACAGTAACATGAGAGATGATTTGGCCGCTAGTTAGCTGGTCTGGCTCAATAGAGACATCATATTCTTTCTTATCAAACTGTGGAGGTTCATCATTCACATCAGTAACCTAAAAAATTACGTATTCAATGACATTGAAAATAAATATTAGTGATACCATAAAAATTTACTATGTACCTCAAGTTTGAATTTAATGTCGGTACTAAGTCCTCCTTCATCGGTTGCACGTGCCGTTAAATCGAAACTGGGCATTATTTCACGATTAAGAGACCTAGCGACTATCAACCAGCCAGATTCCGCATCCATCTTCAAAGCTTCCGAACCAACAGACTAAAACAAGCACGTAATATTGATTTTGTAGTTGTATATTAGTTTTTAAAAAAGTAATTAAATATAGTAAGTAAAAAGTAGGATTCACTTCAAGAAGACTAAACGTAATTCTTCCTCCAGGAGCACGATCCTTATCTGTTGCAGAAAATACTGCAATACTTGTACCTACTGGAGCATCTTCTGATATTGATAGCCGTTCATAAGAACCGATGAACATAGGGGCATTATCATTCACATCACCAACTCTCACAGTCACGGTTGTCATACAGTGTGCTCCTTCGGGAGCATCTGCACGTACCGCAATGCGCCACATCTAAGTAATTTTAATGTTTAAATAACAATACTATCAAAATAGGACTCCACTAATAATTTTAAAGAAAAAAAATCACCTGCTGTTGCTCTCTGTCAAGTTGTTGTCGAACAATAAGCTTCCCACTTGATCTCTCAATGGTTAGTGGGAAGTCAGGTGGGGCTTCGAACACAGAATAGCGGACTTGAGTAACCTCTGAAAATTTCAGATAAGAAAAATGTAAATAATAATAATTATTAAACAATTCCAACATGTTTGACACCTTGTTCTGTTTGCTGCAATTTTCCGATAACAGTTCCTACTGGCAAATTTTCCTGAACGAGGAAAAGGTAGTGACTGTTACTAAATTTTGGTACAGCAGCATCCACGGACAGAATTGAGATTGAAACCTGAATTAAACCACAAAACAGGATATTAGAACAAAATAAAAGTAAATGAAAATTAGAAAAAAGATTTACTTCAGTAGTGGAATGGTGAGGTGGATTAGCTAAGTCAGTTGCCTTAACCATAAAGGTCAGCGATGAGTCAACTATAAAAAACAAATATTGACTATTTGATAAGAATTATATGAATAGTTATTTTTAGACACTAACCAAGTCCTTCAAGCTTTCCCGCCACTATAATTGTACCTTGACGAGGATGAACTCGAAAAGCGGCTGCTGCTTTATCAACGGCTAACATAGTGTATTCTACGAGATCACCTTCATCTTCATCTATAGCTGATACCATGATTACAGAATCACCTTCTTTCGCTGAGGCAGAAATCGAACATGTATACCTAGACAAATAAAGCATAAATTCACTTAAACCACTTAATACTTTACTTGGATAGTTAAATTGAATGACGCTTCACCTGGATACTATAAACTGAGGAGCACTATCATTTTCATCAATAACGTTTAAGATAAGAGTGCTAAAAGCACGTCTTTTGAGCGCATCTTCTACCACTAGTGGGATACTGAAAGCATTGGAATACATGTAATACAAAGAATTTCAGAAGTAAAGAGCAACTAACCGATACATGTTTTGTGTGTGGTAATCGAGAACAATTCTTGGATGAATTTTCCCCGTTTCTTTTTCTATTTTAAGAGGCCATGCTTTTCCATCATGTCCAACGCCTATGGAATAATATAAAGGAGGAACCCCATCACGTGCATGTACCGTCAAAACGAATGATTTGTTGGACAAAATACTAAAATTATACAGGAATTGTTTTTAGAATATAACTACTGTTAAAAAGTAGGATAATATAAAACTTACATCTTATTCAAAAAAATATTACATAAAAAAGAACTTAAATAATACGACTTACTTATTTTCACGGATTCCAATGGCATATTGACTCTGTTCAAATCGTGGAGGAGGCTGACGACGACCAGATACGATAATCGTAACTAATAACTGACCATAAGCAGTGAAAACACCATCCGAAACTGATACATTCAAATGTTTTTTATTCTGAGTAAGATCCTCTATCTCTATTACTCGGCTAAGAGTAACCTGAAAAATGCACAAATCAGTTTTTTTTTAAAAATAAAAGCAAGTATAATACACAGATATCTTCCTACTTCTCCGCTATGTCGATCAACTTGGAATAGTGTTTCATCCCCTTCGATAATCGAAAATAGTAACCTATGCCCATCAGGCACCGAGGAAATTGTGTCCTGAACAAGTGCATAACATTCTATGAATAAAAATCATTGGCTTTATAAAATGACGACAAACCTTATCAGTAACACTCATTATAACTATGAACTGGCCGGGTTGAGCTGTATCAACAATTTCTGCGCTAGCAAACGGATTAGAAAAGTGAGGTGGTTCATCATTCACATCATCCACCTATGTATAAAATTAATTACTAATTAACACTTCGATATTCCAAGTAAATCAATTCTAAAATTAAGTTTCTGACTTCAAGAATAAGTTGAGCTTCTCCAGTAAGTTGAGAACTGTCTGATGCCACCAAAATCATATCATTTCGTCGTTTCTTTTCATAGTCTAACGAATGCATCAAAGTGATTACGCCGGATTCAATGTCTACTTTTACGACTGGAAAAATTTACTTTATACACCATCTTAGATTTAAAAAAATTATATCTATAAAATAATAACTAACTAGTGGAATCTGGTCCTACGACTGCATAGCTAATTGTTCCACCATCTCCATCTGGATCAGTTGCCGATACCGTTAATAACTCTGCTCCAACTGGCATAGATTCAGAGACATGTATGTGGTAGACTGGTAAGAGAAAATGGGGACCGTTGTCATTAACACCCAAGATCTAAAAATAGTTAAATAATTGTTTGTATAAGAAATAAAGATAAATAAATAAAATTGAGCTCAATACCTTAATATTGACCATAGCGGTAGAATTTATGCCATCTCTTGTTACATCATTGGCCATAACAATCAAATTATACTCGCTTCTTTCTTCTCTATCAAGCATAGATTTTAAGATAATAGTCCCTTAAAACAAGAAGTAAAAGAAAATATTACAGGAACATTTCTACACAACAATGATGAATTTACCAGTATCCCAGTTCATACTGAAATTCTCCTCATAGTCACCACTTTCAATACTATAGACTATATAATTGTTGTAACTGCTTAAAGCTTTGACTGTAATAACCTAAAAAAAACTTTTAACAATTAGAAATCAATATCTTCTTTATAAACATTCATAGAACAGATCAATAACATACAGTGGTTCCCGTTCCAGCTGACTCGGATATAGTAGCACGGTATAGTTGCTCAGAGAATAAAGGTCTAGCTTTGTCCATAACTTCAATTCGAACTTTTTCCACAGATTTTAATGTAAAATTCCCTAAAGTAAGATGATTATATAACCACTAACCGATGTCGATAATGAATAAGTTTCCATTGTCCTGAATTCAAAATAAAAATTTATCTCACCTTGATCTTCTGCTTCAACTTCAAATTCATAAACTCTTGGACCAACATCTATTAGAGATCCACCTACTGTGATCTTTCCATCATACTTGTTCAATTTGAAAATAATTGGAATAGATGGTGAGTGATATCGCACCATTCCATTTACTCCTGCAATACTATTGGAGCTAAAATTTAAGGTAAAATTTATCTTATATAACAAATACTTCCAAAATTATAGTAAAAATGAGAAAAAGCTCTTATTTCGAAATAAAATGTACTTTTAAAAAAAAAACAGATGTTACCAACCGCTATCCTTATCTACCGCTCTAATTCCAATAATTTTGTCGCCAATTTTAGCATCGATACTGACGACTGCTGTATATGGTAAGCTGATGAATTGTGGATGGCAATCATTGATATCTTCTACTTCCACTGAGATTACAGTTTGCGCTACTTGTGACACAAATTCATGAGTACGAGCCTTCAACAATATGGAAATGTGTATACATTCATAATTAGTAATCTCTCCACCAAAGAAGTTCTAATTTGATCAACGCCAACCTGTATAAGGAGATAAATTGTAGATTCCTTTTCTCTATCGAACGGTATACCAGATAATGCCACCATTCCCGTACCGCTGTGGATTATAAACTCATCACGAGTGTTTAACATCGAATATACCACAGCAGTACCATCTGGAGCTCCTATGGCAGTAACCTAAAAAGTGAGTTCTTTCAGTAATTTTGATAAGCCAAGGGTCTTTAAGCAAAGACCATAAACTTACTTACCGCCATCAGCAATTTTCCTTCCGGAATAGTTGTATTTTCTCTAACTTTTGTAGTATATTTCTCTAAAGGAAAGCGAAATACGCTAGATCGAGAACTTCTCACTATATTAATCTCCACGCGAGTACTCGCAGAATGAACCCCGTCCGAAACGTAAAGATCAAACTGAATTGAATTTAAAAGATTCAATGTTTTAGCCTTCGCACATATTGCAAAGCAATGTTTTATAGATACCTGATACTTTGAGCTGTTCAAAAATTTCGCTTCAGCAGTGACAAGGAATAGTGAGCCACTAATGGGATCCACGGTAAATAATTTTTCGACAGATTTATCCTAAATCAGAATTTTTGAAATGGTCGTTATTTCTCATTAACAAAAACTATTCTCACCTTGATGTAGTAACGTAGTTTTCCAGTAGTATCTTCATCATGAGCTTCAGTTCTCAATAGGACAATACCCGAAACTGATGGTAATATGAGATCCGCTCTATACAGAGATTTAGAAAATACTGGAGGATGATCGTTTTCATCGATTACGCTGATAATAACCAAAGCAGGTACCGGTGATGAGTGAACAGGATGACCCATATCGCTGTAAATTATACATGTCAAAGCTAGGAATACTTCAAAATAGTAATCTTAATAATAATCTGAAATATCAAACCTAGCTTGCACATGAAATTTCCATTCCTTGACCTTCTCATAATCTATTGGCCTTCGGGTTCTAATAGCTCCCGAGACAAAGTCAACGGAAAAGTACGCCTCATTTGGATTCAATATACGATAACCAATAAGTGCGTTAGGTCCCGAATCTTTGTCTGTAGCAACCACGAGAGCGGGGGAATTATCGAGAAACAAAACTGCGGAACCTGTAATATGTCTAATTACCCTGTGATAATGAGATGAAATGAAATAGATACTGACTTCAAAAGAAAACTAACCAATAGGACTATTCTCACGAATAACTGCATTATACACCTGCTGCTTGAACATGGGAGCATACAAATTAGTATTAGAGGTTTTCAAGATAATCTGAATAAGTAATTATGAAAAGCATTTATTACTAGATCAAAGTAATGGCTACCTTAGTTGAATCTTCAAGGCCTTCTTTACTTCGAGCAATTATCGTACAACTAATGCTTTTTGCTCTTTCATGCGTCAACCACCTTTTAAGAGTCACTGCTCCAGAAATCTAGAAAACAACTTACAATTATGTAAATTGTGTTCTTTCCAATATGAATGCATAATTCAACCGATAAAACTAACTGGATGCACTTCAAAATAAGAGCACGGCTGTTTCACGCTATATCTTGCTTGCCCATTTGGCTCAGTAGAAACCACAAGAATGATGGAACCAACAGAAGTAGATTCTTTCACAGTTTTTTGATAAAGTGCTCTACAAATAAAATCAAGGTATGAAATGAGCACACTAACTATATATAAGCATACCTGGTGAATCGAATATTTTGTTCCTCGTTAATGATGGTTTGAATTCGCACTGTAGATGTATCACTAAGAGTATATTTTCCTCCATCCGTAGCCCTAATAGTCAAAATTGATTCCATGTACTCATCTGATAACCGTTTCGCTACGCGCATAGCTCCAGAGAACGTATCTAATGCGAAAAATCCCATTTCGTTACCTATAACAAAATTTCATTGTAGGGAAACTTTCCATTAAAGGTAAATCTATATTACTTACCACTCACGATAGAATACCTCACTGCGCCATTGTCACCAGAATCGGAGTCATATGCCAGTACAGTAACTATAACAGAGCCGACCACCGCCCTATAAAATTGAAATGTCATGCATTACTATCGCAAAATGTTCATGTATACAGAATAAAACCTGCATATCAATAATAATAACACTAACTTTATAGGGACTCGAACATCATAGTCTTTGTGGAGAAATTTCGGAGCATTGTCATTATCATCCGTAATGCTAACAGTTAACGTTGCATAACTAGTCAACGATCCTTGCCTAGCAAAGACGATTGTACGGATTTCACGTGTAACTTCGAAATCAAGTGACTCCATCACCAATACGTTACCAGTGCTGCAAAAAATATATAGATCAACGTTACTGTAATATTTAAATCGAAGTATCACCTAGGTTCAATTCTTAGTTTATCATCCATGCCCGTGTCTTCCGTTGAATAAATACCATAGATAACTGGCTTTACGCTGATGCCACTATTCTCAGTTCTCGCTTTGATTGTGTATATTTGCGTTCCAATTGAAGTTTTCTCTGATATTTGAGTTTTGTAATGTAAAGCTGTAAACTGCGGTCGAGAACTTATTGAGCGAGACAATTCAATAATAACCTGGAAGAAATTATTCTTTTAAACCAATAATTAGACATAAGTGAGAAATATCCAAATACAAAAGATTGCGACTCTCTAATTAGGCATACATACCGTAGTCACATCATTCAGTTCTCCATCGGTGACTTTGACTTTAAGAGTTATTTCGCTCAAATTATGCGGAAGATTTTCTACAGGCAAAGCTAGTACAAGCAGACCAGAATCCGCTTTCACATAGAAGGTCTCATTTATATTGCCATCTATAATGCTCCACCACAAAGGATCACCGTCAGGATCATGAGCTTCCAATTTTCCAATGGTTACACCTATCTATAATGTATACTATTAAACACAAGAATGAAAGCATGGATCTAATGTATTCAATACAAAATCTACATACTTGATCTGCATCCGAAATGGGAATTCGGTGGCTAACCGTATTCTTTTCAACAAATTTGGGTTGTCTATTGGGTATACCCTTTACTCTTTTTGAATGAGTCATTGCTGTTAAAATTATGCGAGTCTGCGTCATTTGAGCCGGCAATCCACGATCAGTAGCTTGAATTGTCAAGGAAAACACCTGAAACCCTATGTGCTGAAAAAAGAATTCCAAGTTCTTCATCGAGTAAATTCTCTACAACTATATTTTATAAATATAGCTTAATTTGCCTCGTCATATTCAAGTGGCTGATTTGTTGATATGCTGCCGAATTCATCAATGGAGAAACGGCTATCACCATCAGTAATATTATAGTACAATTGAGCATTTGCTCCCACATCAATATCGATTGCAAATATTCTGGAAAAGTCCAATGGTTAGTGATTTTTAATTATTCTTGGTCACATCATATCCTGTTTATTTGGACTTGAGAATAGTTCATATTACGTGTACTGTGTAAAGAATAATTTTTTGAAAAGACCAATTTACAGACTATAGTATAGATAGTAAAAAAAAATCACCTACCTATATATGATTCCAGTGACACCAGCGGGAACACTATAGTGGTGAATTGGCTGAAGAAATGCAGGAGCATTATCATTAATATCCTCAACAGCTACGACGACGGGAACAATAGAGCACAACTGCTGATCTCCTGAGTCGCAAACTTCCACCCAAAGTTCATGTTCATGCAATGTCTCACGATCGAGTTTACGCGAACCCGATGTCATTATGTAACCTAGGACAGATTTTATTTGACTTTTTACGCATTACATAAGTAATAAGAACTAAAACCTGTATTTTGATCTATTCTAAAGAAACTCTGCGGATCTCCTTTAGCTATTCGAAAATGGAGAGGTTGCACATCTTGGCCAATATCATCTCCATCTGTCGCCTCCAGCTTGACTACCACATGATTCTAGAATGTTTATAATCACCTGACATAAATAATGCCCAAATAATCTAATCACAATCATTATTCTATAGGAAAATTAATCTAATGTTAAACCAGTAAATTTTAAATAACCTGTGGTGAATTTTCTTTCACGCTTGAATAGTACACAGGGCTTAAAGGAGACGGTCGGTGGTCGTTTTTATCGAGGACACGAACAAACACATGAAGAATTGCAGAGCGTGGCCTGTTCGCATCATCAGTTGCTTCAACCGTTAGCCAATATTTCCTACATTCCTCTCGATCTAGCACATGAGATGTGCGAATTACTCCTAAATATAGCCATACGGTTCTATTTATAAACATTGGTAAAATTTATCGCAAATCTATGTTTATGATCCCTTCGGGATAACCAATCACATATTCCTGGCCTCTCAATCTTATTATTATGCGTCAGTCGCGAATGATTAATTAACTCATTGGTCCAAACCAGGATATAAGGATATATAACAAGACATTATCTGAGAATCTATCGATCTCAGACTAGAAATACTAATAAAGAAGAAAATCACGATTTACGACAAGTTTCTTTACTACGTTGAAAACTTTGGACTAGTTTAAGCATTTACATCATGACAAACATTAATTTATACCTGAATAAATGAGATTCTTATAAATTAGCCAAACATTCGATTTCCTTAGTGCCCTCAATTTGCTGGATTTTCAATTACATCTGAGCAACCCATCTGCCTAACAACAAACATCTTCATCATAGAAGGCTAGCAGCTAATCCGCTAATTAGACTAACGACCTATTGGTCCAACAAGACCTAAATAGTTAATTTCCTGTTTGTGAACAACGTCAAATTTGGCGCTTCCTGGTCAAGACAAGTATACGCAACATAATGGATCAACCATCTGCAGTGACCTCGTGACCCCTACTCATCTAGTACTCAAGAGCTCATCAATATCCGACACAACAGAAACCTACATACCTTATAACTTTATTAAATTTGTAAACACGCTTTTAAGTAGTATACACCACTTTACAAGCAATTAGTTCCTTTTATAAATTCTGTAGAGCCTGTAAACAAGATACTACAGAGAAAATGTCAAATCCCACTGCTTCATGATTTTTACATTTAATAAAAATAATAATCCTTAACTAGCACGTGGTCCACAAAGTAAAAATCACTTTGCTTGATTGTTCCAAAACTATATTATAAAATTCTGATATATCCCTCTTCTCATACTTCGCCCAATCAAGCAAAATCTCACAGTTAATTGGTCTGTTTATACAAACCAATGCAATGGCGAATCATGCCAGCTGTTCTACGAGGCATTCATGAAAAATACTAGAATGACCAATTACACTAACTTAACAATTCACTTCACTTCCGTTTAATTTTTTAGCAAAATCCACAATAAGTTACGTAAACAGCCCATTTATGCTCATAGGCTTTAAATATTAAACATGTGCCGACAAAACTTTTGGGTTTTTTTTTAAAATTGTTTTCTTTTCTACATGTTCCTAAGCCTAACAAAATGGCAGTGTTCAAACATATAGAACCCTCTATAGTCGCCGCAATTTGCACCTGCTACTTTATTTTGGGGACCACAAATGCTTTAAAAGTATAAGCACTAAGAATAACATTAAAATGCGTAATTTTCAACCTCGATAGTTTTCTACATTATTTGGGTCAAAAAATAAAACATTTCTATGAAAAAAATCATTGCATAGAACTAGGAATTGGAAGTATCCCTTTTTCTGCAGTTCAAGATGAGCGAAATTTGTGCACATCGCTCTTGATCCCAGGGGACCAGCGTACTAGTTCGTGGACACTAGAGCGACGAATTCGGCCACTCATAGACGAAACAACGAACAACAAACGAGTGCCTTGGGGAATTGTGTGAACCCATTGGTTTTAATACCTCCACAATGCCGATAATATTAGCTTAATAATCTATACCCCGAGGATAGAAGTATTTCAACATATTGGATTTTTCTCTGAATGTTTGATCAACAACTTTGTTTCCTTATCTAAAACTTTTAATTTGTTAACGATTTAAAAGTTGACCAACCACTTAAATCAATGGAAAAATATGCCATTCCATCTCCACCAACAAAAGAGTAGCGCAGTTTGAGAGCATTCCTATCCTGATCGACAGCCTTCACAATGAAGACTTCCGTTCCAATAGGCATATTTTCTGTTAAAAAAATTATTCACCCTTAGAGAAATTCGTAAATATATATGAATTGTTTTACCATAAACACTGGCTTCATGTGCAATATCATCAAACTCTGGTGCGTAAAGATTCTCATCAATATCTAGTAATTCTATTACGAAACCACATGTCGTACTTAGAACAGATTCCCCATTATCTGCTACCTAAAAAATATTAATAAGCACGCGTATTACATGTTACTGTTATTATATAAATGAACCGGCATAAATACTAACATCAACAGTCAAATTGTATATTGGTCTATTTTCATAATCTAGAGGCTGATGAGGTGAATGAACAAATATACAGCCCGTGTGACGATCTATTCGAAATGGTGGATGGTCTTCATTATCAATGGAGAAGCGCAAGTGGGAATTTACTCCAACATCTAAATCACGAGCAGCTACACAACCCACAAGTGCACTGTCGGGAAAGTCTTCGGGAATACGGACCTAAATAATGAAGAACATTTTTACTACTCACGTAACTTCTATCATTGTAGGATAGTTTTTAAAAACATACTATTGTGACAGGTTCAATACACACTGGTGGATTATCGTTAACATCATCTATAGCTATAGTTAGATTTACGAACGACATACGTTGCAAGACGCCATGATCAAATGCAACCACAGTGTACCTATAAAAGATATAGTTCAAAGTAATTAATTCCTTGAGATTCAAAACTTTATACATACCGTAAAACATCCTCAGACTCCCTGTCTAATTTTTGCACAAGGGTGATCGTTCCTGTTCTCTCATCAATTTGTATATGCTTATCCAATCCTCCAGCTAAACGATACCCAACTCTTCCGTTTTCCGCAGAGTCATCATCACTTGCCGAAACTTTTAACAGAACTTCACCAATTTTCAGATCTTCAGGCAAGCGAATATGGTACCACAGCTAAATAGTTGTTTAAATAGAACTCAATCTACATCGATATTTTAAAGCTAAAATATAGTTAGCAATATCCAGATACATAAGATCACTCTTATTTTTATATGTATATTCATGATGGCAGTCATATAATATTCTGTATACAACTATACTCCATTTTGAGTACCTAAATTTAATGACTAGTGGATTAATGGATCATTTATTCGCACTCAACCCCTATCTTTAATGATAACTTTCTGCGGCGGCATCAAAAGTAAGTCTAGTTTGCATAGTCATCACACCAGAACTATAGACATAAGTGGGCGGGAAAAGAAAATACTCAAATAAATAACAGTACATGTTATATGATACTTCAATAAAATGTGCATGTCTTCTGAGTTAATTATGAAAAAATGTGTTTGTACTTTTAAAAAGAATTTTATCCATTTGCTATTTCATCTCAGGGGTGAGTTAACTAAGACTGAAGTCCGCTCGATCCCATCTACTCCATTAGCTAATTATCCTGCATGCGGGGTCAGTGGTCCGCACCGGCCAGGTTCAAATTACAGTCGGTCCTTCCTCTAACCACAAAGAGCAACAGAGGCGCTCAATAATAAAGGCAGCTGAGTGAGCGCAATTCAATGTAAAACCAGATTAATCTTATACACAAAATAAACTCTAGAAAAATATATTGATTCACACAACAATTAGTGCTAACTGAATCCTTCTTTAAACCGAGCTTATTTTATCTACAAATATATATATATGTGAAAACAGTACACTGAACAACTTATCCAGCTCTATAACTCTAATAACAGGAGCGGTGAAAAATACTTTACAATGTGTTCATTAGGTCACATCACGATATAAAAACTAGAATTTATGGGGATATTATAGACGTCGTTAAAGTTTCATTTCAATCCTATGATAACTTTATAAAAAAAGATCTAAAAAATTTTTTAATAAGGAATACACCCTCACCTGATCAAAAACTGGCGAATTATTATTAACATCTCTGATGGTAAATCGGATTGTAGTTTTCGAACTTTTTTGAGGCGAACCCAAGTCACTAGCCAATATTTCGATTTGCCTGGTCACTGAATCAACACCAGGACTCAGTAAATTAGATAGGTTATCTGCTACTGTAATTTCTCCAGTGACAGAATCTATAGCAAAATAATCATCCCAAGTGGAAAAACGAACGAGGCCAGCATATCCAACATCTTTGTCGTACACTCGAATTTTGGTGATGAACTGGAATTTCATTATTCCACTAAATAATAGAAAATTATAAAATTATGTGGTTGGTGATATAATTTTAATCCTGAAAAACCTCATAATACGATTTGCAAAACATTATGCATGTAAAATTTTTAGATTATACATATCTGAAAACTTATTAACCTAGATTTATACATTTACCATACTCCGATTCAATAACTTATATTCTAGTAAGAATTGCTTGCAAGCCAATCTAGCCTTATATGATCAACCAACTCTCAGTGACAACCCTTAATGGAATATTCTATGTAGCACGCCACTACTTGACCCTTTGCATGGTTTGTATCAAGCAATAAATCTAGACACCGTAACGGTACCATTCACCATCTGTTCCTATGTGAAATGCGATAGAACGGTGCCTCTTATTCAACTAAAAACTGAATCAATCTTTTTTACCTTTCATTTACTAATATATAAATGATTAAATACAGAAAGAATGTGCTTTGTAGATTCAAAAATTCCCACCGTTTCAATCGGAATATCTTCCCAAATGTCGATTGAGTCTACGATATTCTCAAACACGGGAGCGTATTTATTTGGAGGATCAGAACTAATTACAGGCCTAGGCTTCACAGGCACCTAAAACAAGGTATTGAATAAATACCAGAAATATAATATAGAACTGATCACTGCGAGTTGTAAATAAATGCCTACTTTGGTTCCATTCCTATAAAAAACAAGGTTGAGAACGGTAGATCTTGGTAGTGGTTTACCCCAATCAACAGCCCATACTGAGACTCGCCATTCATCCTGGCTTTTAGGCAGAGCGGATGTAATAGATATCTACAACAGTTACCTTATGAAATATGAATGTAACAAATATATATCCCCACCTCGCCGGTTTCAAATCCAATTTTTAATGGTATCACCCCGTCTGCAGATAGTTTATAACCGATTTTTCTGTTATCTCCAGCATCTTGATCTAGAGCATCAACCTAAAATTGACTTTTTGCAGAAGATACAGTATTAGTAGCTTACCTTATCGTTTAAGAACTAACTTTAAATAGTACTCTATCAGTCATATAATTATCAGGAATTGCGATGGGACCCTGTCGACTCCATTTTGCAGCCCAAACCGGAGAGTGATCATTGCAGTCAGTTACAAAAACATCTACGATCAATGATGCTTGTTCATTGTAACCTTTCAACTGGAAATACCACCAAAGACCAAAGTACTAACTCCTAATATATATAAATAGTTATAAATAAGTATAAAAATTATGATATGTACTTGTGCCAATACGATAAATTTGTATTCCTTTTGAACTTCAAAATCGAGCAGTTCCGAAACACGCAAAACACCTGATCGTTCAGACAGTCGAAATGGTACAGTACCATTCTCTAGTGCCTCCAGATAATATCTAAATAAATAGCATAAACCCACTATTTGTGTATATTTATAAAAAAGGTGTACTAAGAAAATATACAAGTACCTAATATTTATTTTGTCTTCCTGTAATTTAACCTCTGCTGAAATACGACCAACTACAAAGCCTATTGGAACTGACTCGCCAATAGTAAAGGATATTCTAGATTGATCAAATGTAATGCTATGTTTCACTTTGACATCAATCTGTAATAATGAATTTAAGTGTCTTAATATAGTGCAAATAGTAAGGAAATAAATTAATCGCATATTTACATCACCTCAGTTGTAATCGTTGTATTACTATCTATTGTATTCTCATTTCCAGCAATTAAAGTTACATTGGTACCAACTGGAATCGAGCGTCCGGGAACCTAAGAAAAATAATGTAATGTATTTAAATTGTCAATAATTAGTGACTTACCGTATATAGCATCCACTCATGATTTCCGCTTTCCATCAAGGTAAACAAGTGTTTGATACCACCTTCTGCCAGTTGTAATCGGGTATTGATATCTCCTTCTTCTACTTTCACAATGGCAGCCAGCTGCACACTTTCACTAATGTAGCTATCAATGGACTTTTTTTCAGCTGTTATTTTTAGTGGGCGATGCTTCGTTTCATTTACATTCACCTAGAATAAATCATGTTTTGACACTGCAGATACTTAATTATAAGCATTAAAATGACAGGAACTACACTCACTACAATAAGACATGTCCATGCCGGTTGAATCTGATCCTCATCATAGTAAAACAGTCGCGACGTTCGATCTTCAGCCTTAGCTTTCAATTCATAGATTCCGGCACGTACATGTCTAAGAGTGCGAACCCAACCTAGAAAATTATTTTTAAAGGGAAATAAGTAGATACCTAAATGCGAAACGAACCAGTGAATGGATCAACAGTGAACTCTGCAGATCTATTTAGCAGCGAAAAGTAAATTTGTCCGTTAAGACCTTCATCAGCATCAGATGCTTCTATTCGAATCACATCGGTGAAAGGTGGTGTCTATAAATTAATGATGTATTTAGATATAATTTAGATACACACATGTAAAAGTCTATAATAAAAGCCATAAATACAATAACATACCTGATCGTTAATCGTAACTTTGTACACATCTGATTCAAGAGTAAACATTGGACTAGCATCGTTCCTATCCGTAATGGTTAAACGAACACGAGCGGTAGTTTCTAGATTTCCAGCATCCTTTTGTCTACATGTTGCTTTAACCAGAAAATCATAATAGTCCTAAAAATTTGAAATAGAACTTACATCAAATAATATATAGCACACTTCTACTTACAGAACGGGCAAAGAAAGTACTATTTCCTTCATATCAGGTAATACAAAACAAAATTACCCTAAGTTCTCTATTAAGTGGAGTATCATGTTTATCTTTCTGTCGGATTCGTAAAAATACAAAGTCTCCAACTTGTCTTGCATGAGCTTTAAAATGATGTTGCTTGTCGCCCTAAAACATTGTAGACCAATATTCTATTTCTTCTTGAAAACTTCTTATAACATTGATAAACTTTCTTTACTTATTCCAATATTAGCAAATTATAGTCTAATCGTTTGAAAAAAGCTTTATAATCACTGCTAACCTCCACAATTTTAAACCTAACAGTGGCATCTTTATCTGGAAGAACCACTCCTATTCGAATAGGATCGATTGAATTCGCAAACTGAGTGCCTCGTGCATTTTCCTCGAGTGATACATTATAAACAGGAGCCGTGAATTCAAACACGGTATTTCCTCCTAATTGGACCCGACTAGCGGCCACTTGTAATAGAAAGAATAGAAGAAACGGGAATAAGCCCCATCGCCGCTTCATCTCGCACCCTATCCTATACGTGACATTTCTCTGCTGGTTGCACTTTAGCTATTAGTGAATGCTTAGATTGAAGAAAAAGTGAGTAGTCTGAAATAGGGTATTGTTCATATTATATGTATTTATGTAATAAATTTTAGGATAACAGGAAAATTTCAAGATTATCATGCTTACATCTTATAATTAAACCTTGAAATATCAATCATTAAAGCAGATTAAATCTATTAAATCTTGAATTACTTACTAAGTAGTACATATAATAACTAAAATACCATAGAGAAACTATTGCTATAGCGGTCGAAAGCCAGCTCCCATCGTAAAACTCCTAATTAACAACGCGCAACGAGGCAATGCATGACACAGTGCTAATAGGTGACTAATCAATAATTGTAAATAAGTTAAGATAAACCTCAAAGCAAAATAAGCCTGTTAAGAATGCAGCTTATAACGCAAACGTACGAACTTGGCGAATAAGTATATTAAAAGGTAAAAGGAAATCAACAGAAGAGTGTGAACAATATAACTATAAGTGTTTGATTTAACAGAACTGACAGAGGTATTACACTTATTAGGGAAATAATGTTCAGGAATATAAATAACTGAGAAAAGGTGGTTTCATATAATATACGATAAGAACAGTCGAATATCAACATTACAGTGAAACATTCAAACGCCCAATACAGGTCTGTCGCCATCTACATAAATTAAGATTAAAATATCGCAAAACAGGTCAATAAACGAAACAAATAATAATAATAACATCTTAATTCTGTATTCTAAGACTGTTCGAATACTTAAAGCAATAAAATCAATCTGAAACAAAGATATTTCATCACTGATCCGCTACAAAAGTAAATATCATTGTGGTGGAACTTTAAGTAAAAAAAGAAAAGCACATGAAGCACGCACAACAGGAAATCATTAGAGAAAGGGAGAGAAAAAGTATTTTAATATAAAGGTAGTAAATCGGTACTAAGTATTCATACATTTGGCACTTAGCTCTACGCAAAATTCTCATCAGCTCAGTTTACAAATGCAAATCATAAATTCATTTTTATGCAAATAAAGGTATAAACATGAAATAAACGATCATCTATTTACAAGTTCAGTACGATAAAATTACTTTCACTTCCTATACCAACCAAAAACTATATCCTTAGCATAAAGTAATGGCATGGAAGAAAACAGGTCACGAAAAACTAGTGTATGCATATGGCAGGGACGCGAATTGCGCAACCTCGTTCTGCGACCTTTCCTTTCAATATATTAAAAAATGAAATCATTAAGTATAAACATAAGCAGATGGAGTAGTTTATAATATGTTTAAAGCTTAAAAGTTTCCTTAAGAACTCAGTTGTTTGGCTTAGTCCCTAAATTTCTGAGATTATTAAATTATAGTTAGCGCAATTTATGAAACGTCACTATTCATATTTCATTATAAAATATGACAAAACTGGAAATAACTTAGAATCATCTATCAAACAAGGTAAAGCATATAGCCAGCTTAGATATCTAAAACAATGAACAGGATTAAATAGTTACATTGAAAATATAAAAAATAATAAAATCCCGTGGATTTGCAATTATGATATACAAACCAATGTTTAATATGCTATTATACATGGTATCATTCTAACTATTAAATAATAGTGCATTAATCTGTAAAAGTACTAGCCATAAATAGCGGCCATCGTTTCGAAGCAAAAAGGGCAGTGTCCGGCGGATGGCAGAGGGCGGGGTCTAGTGGATGCTTGCAACTGGCTCGTGGCCAAAGAAGGCACGATAAGTCGCATACAAGCGGTTTACTGTCATCTTTTAAGATATTTATTTCAGTTGCATTTTGAACTAAGAATATATGAAATCTTTAGCTTTGTACGAAGTATTTCTTTAACTCAATATGTTTTCTAGTAATTTCAAATGCAGTGGTAGTGTTTGTAAAGACGTGACTCAGCTGACATACCATACGTATGACATCTTAGTCAGAATTGCAGCATTCGTGAATATACGACTAAAGCAATATATAGAAAGGGCACATTCTGATGGTATAAAGAATTCCGGACGGAGAAAAACTTACTAGTAGAAGAAGAGATTGGTTTATTCTCCTCACGACAAATTATTTCACAATGGAATGTTAACGAGATATGGCGCTTGATGAAATTATAACGCGGTTCATTTGTCTTTCCCTGTCAACGGACAGTCAAGGTGACAGCCTGCGTAAAAGCTCTTGTTTCATTGGAAAGATGTGATGCTGGCAGCAGTGAACTCTCGAGAATAATAAGTGTCTATAATGGAGCGGACAAAAGCGTTGAGAGGAGCAGTTAAACTCCGCGAGACGACGGCTAATTTCATTTGCATATCAATAGATTGTGTTGAAGGCCAGCTGGAAATTGTCTAAGATGCTTGTATAACGCAAATAATGTATCTACACGAGTGAAAATAAGCAAACATCGACATATTTCATCATACGTTGTTTAAACACATTTTTGATTTTAAAAATATCGATTAAATTATGGATGAAGTTTCAAATGGTATAATTACGCCAAAACTAGCAACTGCTACTTATAACAACGACAGTAATGTGACAGAATGTGGAACCACACTATGAGGATGTTTCTTTATGTGGGTGTAAAGAATACGATTGGATAGGGACAGACGGCGATGAACGACCTTGCTATATCCAATTTGATGCATTTAGTCGCACAAAAACAGTAGAGGACAATGTATTTGTGTGGAGGATTTGCAATTCTCATACTTAAGACTAGTATTTTCTATACTTCAAAACTTTACAATTTCTAATTTTTATGCTTTTAAATGTGCTAGATGAGATCTAACATATGTTCTAATCCTTACAACTAACCTATAGATTAGTTAGAATTAAAACGATTAACCTAAGTCATCTGAAGCCAACGGTTCTCAGATAAGAGCGAGGATTCATCACTAATTTATTCGCGTGAGTGAATACGAACGAACACCGCAGGCCAAGACTCACAAATTATTTACTAGATCAGAAGTTAGAGTAACAGAATGTGAAATTAGTATATATATTCTTTCACTTCCCTTTGAAATTTTACGAAAATATCAGGGAATATCATAGATTCTGTGGCCTTCAGATCTCCTCCTAAGAATCAATGAAGTGACTACTGCCGACGGAACTCAATTAAGACATTCAATGTTCCATTAGGCAAAGCAATGCTGTATGATTTCGAGCATATGAGGGTTAGTTGTGTCATTATCGGTATTAAATATTCACAACCTTTATTATAGACATGCGTGAAATTCTGCATAAGCCCGAACAAATCCTCATTTATTCAGTATTTCAAAAACTATCGATAGTCGAAAGAAAACCAGTAGGACGACCGGCTATCTAAAGATAACGCGCGAACACCTAAAATGGTTCCATTATTTTTTACGACTCAAACGCGTAAATGGCTGTGGTGATTAAAGTTGATGATGAACGACTTATATATTAGATTGGTATGAAATGTGGTTAAAAATAAAGACCTCAGTTTTCAAGGTTGCATTATATAATAGCCATTCCGCTTGAAGTGTTCTAGGTAGGAAAGCGAGAAGTAAAATTGAAGTCTTTAAATCGAGGTGAAACGAAAATGCCAATATTGTTGTTCCCAACTAACAGAATAGTATACATTATAAGATAAAATCTATTTCCTTCATAAGCCTCTGCATAATTATAAAGGTTTCCATTTGACGGCATTAAAAGACGATCTAAGATAAGAGGAATGGCCATCAGCAATACAATATTAGAGAATTCAGTTGGGTTGTGAATAATAGTTAAAATTTCTTTTTATATGAATATGAAATAATGCCATCACGAAAAGAGTAACTGATGAGAAACTACAATGTATTTTATGGTTTATGATTATTTTTCAATCATCTATTTGCTTACATAATGAAATTGTTTTAGTGTTTCTATACTGAAAGATGAAAACCTGCGCACATACCATTCTTCTAATCCCCTCGTTTTTCAATATTAGTTTTCAATATTTTAAAGCACTTAATCCTATTATTTACTTACTGTAAAATACGCTAAATATGTACATAGAACATTGAAAAAAACTCTTTCAAGAAAAATTTGAACGTGTATAGTATTATTGAAATATGTAGAGCTTAGTATTCACTTCATAGAAATAATGGTGGGAAAGTTGTTGAAGGGGTGATAAGGTCGCTGCAACAAAGACGGCGTTTGAAAGAAAGAGCAGACGAGTGTCTGTGCGTCACAGAGCGAAAGCAATTTGAATTGAAAAATGACGAGCAGTTAATACTTCCAGTCTCTAATAGACTACAACAGGATAGTCATCAAAATGTATTGGACATATTGGTCCTTTATTTGCTTGACAGCATACTTTTGTCTCAACTACAACTGCATCCGTTCAGTGGCGATGATATTATTGCACTACTGGCGCATGCTCAAGCAATGTTTTCGTTTACAGTTCGCGTCAGCCGACAGATGCGCTATGACTCGTAGCGTTACCAACAAAGGGGTGACCGAAGGTGAAGAAATGAAGAGGGATTAGGCTGAGGAGATTAATCAAAAAAAAGCATAAGCCGAAGGAAATTTTATAAGTCTACCTAGCAAAAATGGAACAGTAACGTATTTTCAGTTAGATTTTAAACATTTGTGAACAAGATATGTTTATCAAAAGCTGTCCTCTAATAGCCACAGCAATTTTTAAAACTAAAGTTTTTCATTATAAGTAACTTTACTTTGATATCTGTGCACTTTTAAAATATTGCTAAACGAGCGAGCTTAACCACTGTAGGTAAACCTAACTAGAACGTTTCCTGCTTTCAAGATAAACAACTATTAGTGTGCAAGATAAATAGGTGGAAACAATTTGAGAATATTGGCAGTTGTCTCTTATTGAGATCATGTTAAACACAAAGATTACTATTATATATAAAACAGAAAATTAACAATGAAAAGTTGAATTATGTTAAGTCATATTATATATCACTATGTTCAAAAACTATCGAAAAGTAAGAGAAAGATTAAAAAATTAACACATATAAGACATTAAAAATGGTTGAAAGTAACCGTATTATGCCTAGCATGACTGATTGTATACAAGAGCCGATCCTCTTGAAATTCTCTGCAAATAAGGGTTCGCACCGTTGAAATCGAGCCACGCAATAAGGTAAACAAGACAATAAAGCGGTTCTCCAAGCCTGTGGGAAAAGTCGTGAGATATTTTCAGTCATATAAGATAATAATATGCAAAATACGATGAATAACGAAGACGTGAAATTGAATGGACATTTTGGAAACTTTGAAGCATATCGCATTAACCGGAAACTAATATGCGCGCAGGGAGAGTACTGGCTTTCATATCACAGCCACAAACCTTCCATTATCGAAGTAGTGAACGTCACAGGAAAAACCCCGCGGTTCATTTTATTGGTTGTGCAGGGAATTTATGTGCATCTCCCATATGTTTTGCGGCAGTGGCCAACACCTAAGAATCAAAACACCAGTTGGGAATTCGCCCTTCCAAATCAGATAAATCCACGCCACCATGTTACAAATTCCCACCACTAGAAATCCTTATAGCAGTCTATGCCTACATCACTTAAAATTTAATCTTAAGCTAATATAGAAACTAAAACGATACACGATAATTCGCCATTCGTAGGTATGAATACACTTACCAGTTGAATCTCTAATAACCGAATGAGACTAGACTGAGTGAAACAAATGCACCTTTTTATTACATGAAAATTAATGGGTTTATCATTTAATTATTTAAGCATAAGTGAAGAAAGCATAGATAAAAAATTATGAAATAATTTACGTTATCACAATATAAACATTAAGATAGCATATGCAGAAATTATGTCCGAAAATATAAAACCCGTCATAATTATTCTTTAGAAAGAAAAATATGCAAGTAATTCAACACAACCATTAATATAAACGAAATAAGTATTAACAGTAAAAATACAAAAATGCTTACGCTTAATGGCTAATTAAGAACGGAAATACAGAATCACAAATTAATCAACACTTATGGACTAATATAATAATTCTGTTTAAAAAGTAGTTATCCGATTAGACTGACTGACACGCTTCGCAGATTCTTTCTCTTCCATCAGCTGTAACTTTTACACAACGTCGGCAAAATATCTAAAACTGCAAATATTAAATTACATGTTTTCTAATATTTATTCTACTATAAAATAACCAACGAACATACCTTTCCACATCTGTGACAGTGTATTCGCCTATCAATAATAGATACGAATTCCGCACCACAAGAGCTTAATGTACAACGTGAAGCATCGCGAAGAGATTGCCACCTTAGTGGCTGACGAGTTAAAGCTTCCTCCTTAATAGGTAATATTAGTCCCGCTAAGATAAGACAATCTTAGATAAAATCTACCAGTTAAATATATAAAACAAATTCTTACCGAATATGACAAGCTTTGATCGTAGACACCACTTTCCTGACAAGATGGCCTTTCCGGTAGCTGTTTCTCATCTAGGTGTCCGTTACTACTACTATGCCCACTATCAACCATCGACACACTATTTTTTCCTAACTGTCTTTCTAGTTCTGCTATTCGCTGAAATTACTAACCAATAATTCTTGAAATACAATCACAAATGTATTTAACAAAAAAAAAAGATTTATATCGTAATGATAATTCAAAAAATGTAATACACCAGTTTACCATTCTCAATGCAGCTACATGACTTTCCAGCACACCTACGTGTTCCATACTCGCCATTACTGTGTCAGCTAACACTTCTCTTGGTAACAGGCCATTATCAAATCGATTATAGACAGCATGCCAGATAACAAAAGAGGAGGCACGAGTGTCTAGATCAGTCAATAAGCCGAATGTAGTTGGCTGAAATATTTAAAAAACCCAAATCTATACAACAAAGATTAACCTATAAAATAGTAGTAAAATAATTAATTCTTGACTTTATATACGGAAATTCTAAAGTTCAAAACCTATTATGCTAGTTTTTCAACTAGCTTTGTTCAGACTCATCATAATGTTCCCACTACTGCGCATGCAGCTTACTCTTTTTAAATGCCATACCATTACATACAAACATCTCAAAGAATGTAAAAAGAACGCTCCACACTTATTAAACATTAAAATATTCATGCTTTACGTTATAGAATGAACATTAAAATCTGAAAATGGTTATGGCTGTTTAAAATATCTTTGAAATCTGGGGAAAACTATTACGGTACCTAACGTAAATAGTGTTAGCAAAAAAATTTCTCCCTCACCTATCTAGCAAAGAAATAAGTACTTTCCTTAGCCGGTATTTCCAAGGAAGTATTAGTTGTTTCAATTTCTTATAGTTATAAGAGCAAAATATTAACTATTATTACGCATCTAATAAGTAAATGTTAAAGTACTGATTTTATGCATACGTGCAATTGCTATTTTATGTATCTTCATTTCCATAATTGGTGTGGTAAACTATATATCCTGGTGCTTTTTACGAAGTTGTAGAAGCTTAACTGGATATGCAATAATGAAAAGATACCAAGAAATCTTGTTATCGAAATTGAAATGTAAAGCGGTAAATCAACTTAAAAAATTACTTCGTAAAATGGATTCAAGTAGTCATCCTGCCGAGAGTCCAAGAATGTCCAAAGAGATTTAGTTCGTTTTGAAAGATTGAGGTCCTGTAAAATCTTCCTAAAACATCCAATTTTCGGAGTGCAAATAAGATAGAATAAACATCAAAACGAGCAAACCTTTCTATCTTTATCACAATTGCCAATGAATGTGCCAAACTGACATGAGTATGCATGTTCGTGAATATCTATCAGATAACGATCGTTGAACTAAACAGTAAGCAATTGACGATATTTGATTTCTTAAAATCGTTAGATAGTAAGTACTATATTCTAATTCCTGCATGTAAACTCCATTGTGAACATATGTTATAACCACCTGAAATGCCCTTGGCCGCTGTCGCATGATTTGAAAAACACAATCCAAGAACTGTGAGAAAATAGGTGAAACCTGTATAAAGAAGAGTAGTAATGATTATACTAAGTAAATATCATCGGAACTTCCTACCTTTTAAGAAATATCTTACCTCTTTAGCAGCTTCGTCATTTAGAGCACCTATGTGGGCGCATCGATCGTCAAATTTGTGCCCAAAACCAAGCCAGTCCTTTTCAATTAAGACCTAAACATATTACACGAGGTTACTGTGGAAAAACAGAAAAACATGTATATTAGAAATTGCGCAAAAATGATTAGTTTTGCTTTTAAATATATAGCATTCTCTCAGTACATTTGTAAAGCAAGATTTAACCATAATATTTAATAAACAAGAAACACAATATTAGTGGTAAAATATTAGGTTTATATAATGATAGGTACTCATGACTCATTTATTTAACTGCTTTTAAGATTCAAATATATGCCCAATAATCTAGCAGTGGAAAAAGTGTGGCTTAAGAAATCTGTTCAGTTTTGTTGTTATTGGTATAGTATTGTTTTCATTACAATATCTCTCCTGAAGTGTAAGCACTTTAAAGTGAAATTATAGACCACTTGTTTTATAGTGATTATTTTAAGAAAAATTAAGAAAAAATAATATCTAGAGAAAGGGGTTAACAATTAGAAAACTGAACCAAGTAAACCTTTAAAGGAGAGTATAACACAGAAAAGTTATTAGTAAAAAACGATTAGAAATTCTCCTTTGCTGAGAGCTTTCCACGTTACTCACGTATCCAGCAAAAAAAAATCCAATGGATTGATCGATTTTATCTTGAGTACCATTCTTTGGAGTGAAGTACACTATCATTTCCGGACACTATATAGATGATAAACTCACTTGAAATCCATGAATTGTTCTATAAAAAGGATCTAGTAAAAGTTGAGCGATTGATACAGTTTGCGAAGTTCGGTCCCATCCATCAGAGCAGTGTACGACACAAGAAATTCCTAAATGAAAATGAGAAAGCTAATTCATTAATATAATTATATACTAACCAAAATTAACCTCGAGAAATGGACTCTGCTAGAAAAGTGGCGCACTCAACCACAGCTCTAATATGTTTTAACCAACCAGACGATTCAATAATTCGCAAGTATTCAAAGACCGATCGGGTCTTCGTACACGCTAAATATAAATACTTTTAAAATAGCATATTTGGACAATTATGTAATACTAATAAAAGTTTCATTTAAATAATTCAAATGGTTAAAATCAATATAAGCTCACCTTCCAACATTTTTTGTTGACTTGCACGCATGACATGAATATTCTCAATATCAAAAAAATAAAAACGCATATTCAAATAGTTTCTTTCATCTTCAAATCCTTTTCCTTGCACTTTATTAACCATTGCATTTACCTAAAAAGAACAAATTAGAAATTATGACAATAATAAAAATATTTGTGGAAGTATGTATCAATTGTGGTCACGTCTACCATAGTTAATTTGTGATTTTTAGCCACGATAAATAAAACAATAATGTGATGTATTAAAGACTAGCTGCCCAAAAAGGATACGAAATAATTTTAGAATGACATTTGTGTCAAAAAAATGTAATAACTTTCTTTATTAACAATGCTTAAATCTATTAGAGAAATTAATCCTTCAATTACTAGATTTTTGCGAAAAAACTTGCTACAACCAGTTATCAACATAAAGTTGGACTACAATTAACTAAATTTTGATGTTGCTTCACCACGATATTTCATGTTATAAATGAGGAACAATGAACCAACTAACCCTCGGTCTTGTATCAACAAGATATAACATTTCACTGTTCTTGTTTGCTTTCCCTATTAATTCCATTAATTTTTCGTCCTCGACACATCGCGCAGAAAAACCAGTTAATGGCTGGGCACATCTGGAAATTCGTTTAAATGAATAAATTAGATATGACTTATGGTTTTATGGAAATCTTTTTATATACTAATTTTCAAATATGTTGTTAGTGTAAACAATAAGCCAAATAATACTAGCTAACCTACACAAAGCTGCGCCATTCGTTTTATGAAAATAAGTTAGTACCGGTAAACGTCCCCGAGACCTAAATCTACAACATCCCACAATCGTCGTTCTATTGGCAGATACAGGCAACCACAAACGATCTGGATATGTATCACAACTCTGAAAATTATTAGCATAATTTCCTAATTAATATGAGTAACCTTTTCTTTCCCACTTTATAATTTTGGTTAATATCCATTTCAACCCATTCGTAGTTAACACCTTGTCGACTGAATTCAATACCCCAGTCAAGTCTCGACCAACCGCGGGCGTCTTCTGCTACATCACGATTTTCAAAGGCAAGTAGCTCACTAACGTTAACTGAAAATTGTTAATCATAGATGTTATATGAAATTTGGTAGCATACAACGACCAGTTATGAGCATAAACACTTGATGTCGATTTAATGTTCTTACCAGGTTTCGAACACCTTAAAAGAGTTTCATAAAGATCTTGACAAGCCTTGTCTCGATTTATTAATAAATTAATAACCTGAAATAAAAATATTTTTTTTTGCATATTCTAGGAATGTTAGAATGAATATCAGTGTTTACCTGGAAATGTTTACAGCGAATTACTAATGGACATCCAGCAGCCGTGAGGGTACCCCTCTCTACACTGCCAATTAGACCATTTGCAATCTGAAACAATATATATCTTCAAATATTCTAAGTTATAAAATCTTACAAACAGCCCCATCCCAGTTTAGTCGTTTTATCACTTTCTTATGTTTACAAATACGAACTTATGCCCATTCCAAGCTTCGGTTCCCGCCCAACCCTACCCATAACTCCTTGGCGCCTTTGTCCGAACGGAAGATTATATGTGAGGTAGTCACGTGGATCGTACCCAATATGTTCTGCTCCACACCTAGACGATCTATTAGCTGCACCTTGTCCACCTGAACCAATAAAGTTGTATAGTGGACCTCTAATACAAAACCATAATTTATACTCAAAACTTAAATAAGTTAGTAACTTCTCCATGTGCTGTAAACAATTTCAGGAGAAGCGCAAGCGCTGATGATAAATAAGGCCACAGATGATTGCGAAAGAAACACCGTATCCGTCTCTAATGCTATATGCTCGCTGTTAGATGTATTCAATTTCCTTTCCAAAGGATAAACAAGCAACGTAGCATTATTATTAAAATTAAAATAAGAAACCTAGTTTGTCGATTTCTTCTTATTAATTATAGAAAATACAACGTCACTTATATTTTAAAAAAAACTATAGCATACCTTAAGTAATAAATTCGGAACAGACATCATGTTTGAAAATAAAAACTCTTTCCCGACTATTGACTCATAAAGATTAGATATTTTATCTCTCAATAATGAACCAGCAACAGTTATATCTTCAGTGTAAACTGGATAAGAAGAAAATGTCATTTCTCACTGACGGTGGCGTCCAAAAATATTCAACTCTATAATTACATATTGATAATAAAACTAGCCTTTACTCTAACTACAGGGAAGTTCATTTCAAAAGAACAAATAGTATCAAAACAAAAGACAACTACAAAATTATAAGGAATACGTGAAAATCATTGTTTCAGCCTGAATGAAAAGAATGCCAACTAGCGAGTACCAGTGCAAAGATACAATGCATTATGCTCGAGAACTCAATGCTGAAAGCAGCCGAGTCATAGCACGCACTAATATTCATAGGAAAACTTATACATATCCATCCAACTATAATAATTTATTAAGCAATAATAAGTGAGCAAACAGAATTTAGCATAAAAGATGTATTTTCTGCATCAGGAAAATAAATGAGAAGTTTACTGTGATAAACTCAATATCTGGTAGCCAAATTAATCACTTAATCTATAACAATTACTTTAGAAAAATTAGGATGCTTCCACGTGCACACCCCAGCATAAATAAGGTCCACTAACGCTAAGCAGAAACTAATCGATCGCAAACCTTTCCGTCACAGCATCAGTATTGGAAATGCATTATTAAGAATAGGAATTGTACAAATGATTCTGAAAAATTTAATGCAGGATTATCGAATGTTTTACTTAGAAGAGTTACAGTTGCCACCTTATATGAAAGTAACCATATTAAATTAAAGTAATGAAGACAAAATTAACTAATCGAAAAGTCCAATAATGTTGCAATAGCATTTTCCTAAAGATTACATCAGTAATTTGGATAAAAAAGCTGATTGCTTAAAGTTATTAGAAGATAATTTGCTTTTAATAGCTGATAATTATATTATATGATTGAGAAATAATCTCCTTCAAATGAAATTTTTTAACCATAAATAATCCATAAAAGTGTCTTTTTAAAAGATTGTTTATCACATCAAATTTAGACCAGTAGTCATTTGATCTTATGATTTCTGTGAAAATGACATGTCACTATAGAAAGCGAGACATAACCTTGAAAACTTCAGAATTAAAAACAAAGTAGATATGGAAAATATACCAGTAAAACACAATCTTAAATTTAATGCTCATAAATTCCCTTTCAAGCAAGGGATGAAGTTTTTGAAACACCAGCAATCGTTAATAAAACGGTTGAAGAAAAAATAAGTAGAATCCATGTATATTCCAAAAATATTGAAGTTTCATAAACATAAAGCTCACCCGTGGTATAAGAATATCTTCAAACTTCATGACCGTGTTTCTACAAATGGGCTTGATTTTCTTGTAGGAGATCCCCTCTATAACGAATAATTATACACGCATAGTAGTAATATTTTAACTACTGTCACATAAGTAAAAACATTGTATATGCATATAATATAATAATGCATTTTGTTACTTGGGTGGATATGAACATATCAGAATCACAGTATTCTATTGTAAATACCAAAAATTGAAAAATTTCAAATGAGACCATTTATTACTTGACGAATTTTAATAAAGTTAGGATATAAACACAATTATGAACAAATTGTTTCTTTTAATTTTACTTATTAAGCGATTATATTAAATCCAAAAAAATGACTCGAATAATCAATCGTTACTTGGTTAGAGGTACAATATATGCGGAATATTACTGTTGCATGTCATTTACATTTAACAGTATTGCTTTAATAAAAAATAGAAATAAGAGCTGTAAAATCTATTTAAATATTAATATAAATTTCATCCGCTAAGATTTGAGTGATTACGATAAGCACAGCGAACTTGATATGCCGTTACACATGGACATTGCGTACCTACCGTATATTTGTACTTAATAGTGTCAAAATGAGGAAAGTAATGTTGACTCCACAGAGCTATTAGAATTGTCGTTAATGTTTCATTTGAAGTAGTATATAAATAACAAATGTGTGCTAAATGTTTTGAAAAATTTAACATAAAAATGTGTGAAGTTATTGGATGAAAACCCCTTAATACAAGAGTGAATTATATGTACTTATTGCTTAAAATATGGTTTTTAGGTTACATAAAAGTCTTAAGAAATATATACATTTAAATATCGCATTCGTGCAGCTTACATATATACACTTTCAAAATGAAATTCATTCTTATTTATCACTATGCTCCTATAGCTCAATGCTTTTATGTGGATATATACAAACATTTGATTTACTCTAGTATAGGAAATACCAATTAAATGAATAAAAGACAAGTATAGTTTCAGTACTGCTATAGTAAGTTCTTTCAGGTGTACAAATATATATATATATATACTATCTAAGAACAGGGTTTCTCCACTGTTATAGATAGCTAATAAAGCGTTTTTTGTGGTACTATGCTAACCTACTTCAAAGTAAACTAGGTTGTGTTTGAAATACGATAATTATAACATAATTAATTATTGACAATTTCTTAAATTCTACCTACTTCATACAGTTCAGCAGTTATGACGTCAGGCGTTACTGCACAATGCTAATGTTAAAACGCTTAGGATTGGTGATGTTCATTGTAATATTTTAAACTGCAATAGCATTTCTTCTATTTCAGTATCATGTTCCAGAGTGCGGCATTAAAGCCTGTGGCGACTCAGACTAACCACGGCTTTTCTGATGCTCTACTTAATCATATTAAGTACGTTAGAACTAGAGATGATGGGCACACATTTTTGACCAAGATATTGTCAAGATCGTGCAATGTGTTCTAATAAGATCAACTATCAGAATGCATCTATAACAGTATTCGTTAATACCAATTTTAATAAGATTTACATTAAAATGTGATTTTAAAACAACAATACGTGTTTAGTGCTATTGCGTTTCAACTCTATTAATTTGCCTTTTTAGCACTAAAACTTCACTCTAGTTCGTATGTTTCCAATTTAAATTGTAGGAAATATGTGATTTAGCAATGAAATATAGTAAGTAAAATCAAGTGGCATCAACCATTTCAAAGATAGTATTAACGATTAAAGTAATGGTATGGCTTAATGAGCCCTAGTAGTATTAATAAAAATACAAATATAGGTTTTGAACATTGAAAAAGGTGATTTGGGTTGAGGAAAAAATGCATATTTTTAGTATGTGACAAAAAACTGTTATTTAGAACCATTTATAAGGCTTACAAAGATACTCACTCATAAACAAAAAAAATTATGTCTAAGTGGGCTTTAAATAGTTTAAAAATAACAAGAAATTAACCGTGTTCGGTTCTAACTAGTAATTATCTTTTTGTAAAATATGGTTCATTTTAATATATTTCTATGACTGCAAGGAAATAAATCAACAGGTATAGTAAAGTGCTGAGAATAGCAAATTGTTTATGACTTCCACAGATAAAACGGAGAAATGATATACAATAACTTCATTTTGTTCTTAGGATTAAACTATTTGCATTATAAAATGCATTTATTTTAACAACTCTTGTGTTAGTGGTACGACCATTTCAACGGTACACATTTATTCGGCAACAAACCAGTTTGCGCTCATCTTAGTACAGTAAGAGGATTACCATATCTTCGGTTTCTCACTGAGGAGTTGATGGTTATGAATGGATATCCTACTCTTTATTAGTAGGGCCAACTGTGAAATTAACCTTAAACCAAGGTTCCTAATCTATGGTTTATGAAATACCATTAAAATTGAATGGTGTAGGAAGTAGAACAGTGTCGTTTCATTATCTAGCAGGTATTATATTAATATGTATAATACTACTTGATTGATAGAAGGGGGGNGTGGAAAGCAAATAAAAAAAGAATAGAGAATTGCATAGTCTCAGTTTCTCACGCGTTAAAATATCTGTTTAAGTATTAAATTACGTGATTCAGAGTTAGAGTGAAATGTGGTTTTTTATAAACGTATTTGCACAACGAATTTTGACTGTATAACGAGGTGAATGTTATTTGTGGCATAAATCACATTCCATATTGTCGCCTAAGAATATGCTATCATCTTAAAGGCGTGGAATGCCTTAGTGCATAATTGATTTGTTAACATTTTTGAGAGCATTCTCTACTTAATTAGGTTTAATGCTTAAGCAAGTTGGTATCTGCACTGAACCTGTTCACCAATATACCTGTATTCAATATTATGAATGACAGTTCATATTGGTCTTAGTGTTGTGGTAGAAGTGCGGATATCGACTCTTGTCTCTGCCCCACCCTTTCTTGTCTCTCTATCCACCAAAGACCGTGCTCCTTCTCTTTCCCTCTGACCGTCTCGCGTCTCTGCCTGTTCACGCTCTTGCATATACCCGCGTGTTTTCGGACGGACAGGAGCAGAGGGCGCAAGAGAGTGTGTTATAAAGGAGGGACAAGACAGATAGATAACTGTGAGAGAGCATGCGCCAGAAATAAACGCAGATCAAGAGGAAGTTTGCGAGGGAGCGACGCCGCACACACTACTCCTTTCACGTCTCAACTAGCTCTCGCCGTTTTGTTAGCACGCTTGTTTTCGTTGTATTCCCGATCACAGAATTTGTGTTATCACTAAATTGAGTGATAACTATACTCTTTTATGTATGCTTAATTTTGAACGAAGATTCTGTTTTTGTGCAATATGCTAAACTGACAGGATGCTGAAATACTGATGTTTTTAACTTGTGATTTCATGTTGTAGCTTAAAGACTGACAATTGATGTCCGTCCTTCCACTTAGGAGGTCATCGAGAATATCCACCGTTGGAAATTTGGAAGGGGGGCAAAAGGAACTTGGAAACAAGAACTATCACAGGGGACGAAACAAAGAGAAAATGAGATCTTCATCTAACAACCAGCAAGATAGTGTGAAAATAAAGTGTGAAATGGAAGAAGAGGTAAGTATGCGCTACCAACTATTGCAAAGTATTAATCACAGGAAGTATTACAACATAATTTTTCACGGATATTTTAGGTTAAAAAACGTAAGCGGAGGAAGGAGGATAACGGCAATGAGATTCAAAACTTGGCTAAAATTCTAAAGATGGAATTGGAAGAAGAAGCAGGACCATCTGGTATGACGGAGGCTAGTACTTTGATGGAAAGTGCCATCCAGTTGTTCTCCAAGAAGCATGGGCTTTCGCAACAGGCGGTGCGCGCTGCAATGACTGTGAGAATGTCTCTCTCCCTGTATACGCTATTGGCAATCAAAAATATTGCTACTTCTTGCAGATACGAATGCTAAAATGTTGACTCTAGAATTTTAATAATCTTATTTCATTAATCATAGGATCATGAAACTCTTCCGTCAATACACGACCCCGCTGCAATAGATGCTTTCTTCCGCAAAAACAGAAGACGCAGCTTTAGGGAAATTGTGAATGCAAATCTACATCTAAAGGTTTATTTGCTGAATTTATTACTAATAGCCACATCTAAAATTATATAGAATTATGCTCAGTAGTGTGATTCTAATATACTATGGGTAAACCATGATGTAGTCTAATATAGGCTGCCTCAGATGAGGATTTAACAATTCCACCTGATCATCCAATGAAAATGCTCGTAGAGCAAGCTGATAAGGAGATGTCTGTCAAGGTATAAATTATTCAAAACTATTTCATTGAGATTCTTTGGCCTGAAAATAGGCTCCCGATTTGAAAATCAAATCAGTCTTTGTGTCTGATATTTCTAGTGGCTTTTAGGAAGCACTTGCGAAGGGTTTTCGTAACTACAAGGTACGATTACCAAAACAAAGGAAGTCTATAAAGCAGTATGAGATGGAATATGCAGCTTCATTAGACAATTGTAAATCTAAACAAATTGTTGTTCACAATAGTGTTCCTATAAGTATTGATATATTTTATTTCGATATTGACATTAAGCTCTACTTACCTCATTACTCTCGACTGATGAGTCTTCAAACGAAAAGTCAACTGGTGGGAATACAAATTCCTCACTGGGAACCAATAACATTCGTGATGTCTTAGCAGCATTAGCGACCGATGGTGCAACTGATGGCTCGGATTCTGGTGATGGTCTTGATGTCGATTTAAACTCCATGATGAATCAAATGGTCTGGTTATTTACCCTATGAAATTCTCATCATATCCACATTTTCATAATAGAAGACGAACAATACCTACGTTATATTGGCATTTATACATACATGGATATTTAAAATGATTTTATATGCATAGACATTGATATTTTTATGTTATAGATTATTTTATGATTAACTATCTTTTAGAGTCAAGATTCACCAACGACTAAAAAGACTATTGCTGATATGCTTATCGAAATGAGGTCTTATACTTAATTGTCAAATATTTCATTTATAGCAGTAATAAATTGTACAGATCTGGATATCTAACTTTCAGCTCCGGTAACTCTATGACGGTAAATGATGAATGCACGAATCTGCAGTCAATTAATGAGTATCCACTACCACCATTTTGGCAACTTCAACTTGAAGTTTCTAAAGGTTATCGTGGAGGATTTTATATAAAGGGTGTCAAATATGTTCAAATGACGTGAGTTATTAGAGTTATTAGGTTGAGTGCTTTTTGTATGCTGCAAAATATTTTGTCCTCTTAAGTACCCTTATTCATCACGACTCGATAATTGTACCAGTACAACAACCGATTAAATTCAAATGCGATGGATATCTTTTGGAGGTGTCGCTTTCCGATCTTTTTCTTGCCAATGGAATTCTAATTCGGGATCCCACTCAATGTCATGAGTTACAGAGTAAGTCTTGAATCTACCCAGTCATATATTAGTCTTATGAACACAGTTAGTGAGTAGTAAACGTGCCATTTTACAGAACTTTTTTCCGCTTGTGTATTTCTCATTCATCATGCTATTTCTGAGCATCTCCTTAATACGTGTGGGCCACTCTCCACACTAAATCCACTTGTCAAAGTCAATCGCGGTGCGTTTTATTCGAAATTAAGCCTATAAGTCTCCAACTAGTTAAGCGTTTACCTATAATATATTAATTATATCTAGTTTGAAATATCTTTCTTCATTTTATTCAAACTAACTTTAGATCATAATCCAATTTTGTTGTCGTGCGATGCTCCACCTTTCGCCTGTCATAAACAACAGTACTTCGATCTGTATGTTGATCTTGGTGGCTTATAAAACTACTTCATTTCGTGTCAAAGATAGTTATACATAATTCAATAACAATAAGGAGTTAAGATATGTTCGATTTTTCAGTGCACTGGGTAGAATGTACGGGGTCAATGAGGTATTTGATAACACTAAGGTGAGGAAGGTTTTCTATATAAACTTTCATATATTTATATATACTAATTATTGCAATACGTAATTATGCGCTTTTAAACTACTTACTAATCTATTTATCTGTTAATCATAGCACAAAGGTCATGTCAGTAAGTCTGGTTGTTTATCAAACAAATTTCGTCGCAATACAACCCAAGATGTTTGCTGCGACATTAACAGAATCTGGTTGGTATAAATAAGTTTCGATTTCTTCAGGCGTTAGCCTGCAGAGTACTGTTTTTGGTCAATGAATACGTGTTGTGAGAGAGATATCGATTCCTGACAAAGAAGGCGCTATTTACATTCCCTTATGATTCCATATTCCTTCGATGGCCGCGTATTACGACTTTCTATCCAGCAGAGACGCTCGTTACCAAGAGAAACCGGTGATGGCACGTATTCACCATTGTAGTTCTAAAATTGGTTGTTCTGATGAGTGAGTGAATGAAAACGAACATTTCGAAGTATCTCTGTCACTTCTCGGCAATTTGTTATCCGTTCTCCTTCTTTTTGGCACCTGTCAGTTTTTCCTATCTTCACAAAAAAAAGATGTTCTATTCTTCAGTATTACGAACGACTCATCCGTCCAATTCGATTTCCGGAAACAAACCGCGCGAATACTGAACATAGGAAATGCATGCGATTACATAAGCGCCACCTATAGCCTTGCGTTTTATCTAGCAGAGGCATCTTTCTCTCTTTGTCTGTTCTATCGTACCATAGAAACGGCCTTCCAAAGCCGCCATATTGGTTTGCGAGAGTGTAAGCGGTAGGAAGAATTGTGTGTCTCACGGAGACGCAGGCGCGAAAGGAGGGTGGCAATCAATCGCAGAGAGTCGCCTGCCCCCCACACAGAGAGACGGCGGCCCCACTCGAATCCCCTTCATTCTCTAACCTCTTATACTGTTCTTGTTTCTCAACCCATCAACTATTCCCTATGTATTATGACGACTACGTTGCCACTGGTACTGATCAGGAACGAACGCGGTTGCCGCGTTTATCCTAAAATTGTTCATTTCACACGGTACAGGACACACTGCGTTCACGCTCTATGGTTTTCTTTGCCTTTTCTATCTTTGCTTCAATTTTCTATGTGCTCTATTTATGCGAGTCTATCGTATTATGTTCATATATTGTTTTCACTTTTGCAATATAGTATAGGCATAAATGCAAAGAGAAAACATGTTCATATCACTCTAGGAGTCTTCGTAGATTTTAAATTGACTACATAGTTTTACAAATTTTGTTTGTCTAGCTATTTTCTATTGGCCTACCACATGGTACCTCGCATAGATAAGACAGTCTGGTTAAATAACAATGCTTTCTTGGATATTGTAGTACCATCTTTTATTTGATGTCGTTATATGGGGCGCATTCACAATCAATGTCCGTCCTCGGTTTTGCGGAGAACCAATATAACTGTTTAATGTTCTTGCGTTCTTATTATATATCCAAAAGATAGTATTAATAATACTGTTCTATTATTCTCACTTTTATTTTACGGTGAATAAATCATAAAAAAAATATGTACAGTTGTCGCAGTAGTAATACTATTCAATAAAATGTGTAATTATGAATGAATGAAGGGATATTTTATATTTGTAATAAAGGGGGAATTTCGAGACAAAATACTTGAAGATTAGCTGGTGTCAGTGACTTGAATGCACTGGAATACCAATTGGGTGTTTTAACCACTTCAAACCACTTTCTCAGTCATTTTAAGTAATAGTTTCGCATATTTTCTTAATCCATTATATAACGTGTGAAAATCAAAAGTTTAAATATGAGTCTACTACGGTAAGAAACATTGTGATGAGGTCCGTTTAATTCACTAACTTATGTAATTTATGTCATTTTGATCTATATTCAGAATAAGCGTAACACCATATCATATTTGTAGCCACCATATTTCAAAAAAAAAATAGAAAGAAAGGAAAAATTCTTATATGGTATTTGATGAGATATAAAACATGCTCTTCAATTATAGTATTTAATTTTAAATGTAAGTACTTATTTCGGACTTAAATATTTTAAGGCACTTATCATTTTTTACAGTTATTTTATTTTTAATGATTCTGATAATTATAATAAAAACGTGTCTGTGATTAAGCGAATAATTGTCACCTTCCACCATGTACATTAGTTATCCCCTTTTTTTTAAAATTGTTATTTTTCAGCAACCATTACCATCACGGGATATACCTTCCACTGTTGAATCTACTCAACCATTAAAGTTAGTAGAGATGGATGGATAGATAGAGAGAAAGCGGAGGAAGTGATTTATGAGATGCAGAAAAGCGTACGGTTATATAGCCAAATAAATAAAACATTGCAACATTTCAGTAGGTGTACATTGTCTGTAAAGGATCGAGGTCTAGTGATTGCACATTTTGATATTGGTACCTCCGTAGAAGATTTAGCAGTTAAATTTAGAGTTCTAGAGGAAGAGGTTATTTACTATTTATTTCATATATGTTATGTTCTTTGGCATTACTACTTTTGTGTTTGTCCTTGGTTTTTATGTAGTTTTTCCTACTTTAGAATGTATTTTTGCTGTAATTATAGATTCAAAATATAGTTCTAAACCGTAGTGAGGTGCTTCGGGAGCAGGCTGCTTTGTACATGGAGGAGGTTGCAGTCAACAAGGATGAAGAACAGCAGGGAACCATTGATGATAAGGATGTAAAGAGCAAGGAGGTCATGGCAAAACGCAAGAACAGAGTTGGTTTTCGAATTATTAGGAAGGTTTTTTTTCTGGCGCTACTAATTTATTAATTATGATATAATGTCTCATTATAATTGCAACAGTTTATTTCAGCTAATATTGGAAACAAAATTTTTTTCATTGCATTTATTCTGTTAACCGTTTATTACATATAGGTTCGCCGTACGTCTTTCGTCGGGTTAAACATCCTGATGTGGCGATTTTTTAAGGATTGCAGAGATAACGGCATTGTACTTAATGGGAAAATGCTTAAAGAACATGCTATGATGATCTCTAGACAACTTGGTATATATTATGCTGTAACCAATTTTTGCCCCAATACTTTTAATAGAATCTGGTTTCTAATGCTTTCCAATGTGGTAAAAATAAATTCTTGTTTAGGATTGGAAAATTTCAAGGGTTCTGAAGGTTGGTTGGATGCTTTCAAACGAAGACATAAAATAGATCTAAAAATGATGTCTGGGGTACCTGTCAACTATGAAGAGAATGATGAGGATATGAAAATGGATGAAGATGGAGATGATGTGGAGGGTGAGCCTTGAGAATATTCTTTGAACACCAAAAATATTTGATAGAATAAGAGCCATGTATATTCAGGTCTGATATTGAGTATGAGTTACTTTGTATTTTATCTGCAATTTTTTTTGCAATAAGGTATCTTTATAAAATTGTTTTGAGCAGTGTCTTTTTTCATAAATTTATGTGTTAATTGCATGTAAAATTATTTAGGGCTTGGCTCCAATGTAGATGACTCATCTTCAAATCCTCATGACTTCAATATTTCACAGATACAGTCTTCAAGTGAAGGTAATTAGTGTTTTATTAAGCACCATCTTACTTCTTGTTAAAAAGCCAACGAAAAGATAGTGCTCAGGGATTACTGCCGCGCTTCTTGACTGTGTAGAGAAAGCGACTGCACCTACAGCCGTAGCTAGTATTTCTAATACAAAACCACTTGATCTTAATAATTTATTTGGGACATCAGAAAGTTCAGCTAAAGGTAAGTATTTTTGGTCGTATAATTAATTATTTTTATTATAAAATTAAGCAAATAATGAAATTTATTGCCTTTATAATATCTTATCAGGCTATATATAAATATTAAAAGGTGCCACCATTAAAAAACATTCATGCGTAATATTTCAATTTCACTATACAGAAGTTACAACTTCTCACAATTTATCCAACGGGCTCCTGGAATCATCAACATCGCGTCTTCCACCGGTTTTTGGTTTTAATAGCGTAATACCAAAAGTACACCAATCTCCTCCAAATGCCTACAGTGCTCGATCTCAAGGCCAGGTAAAGACAGTATGAATTTGCAAAGAACATAAAATTGTACTTTGAAAGGATTTTTTTTTGTTTATATCTAATTCTTTCCAGACACTGGACGAGAAAGGTTTTATAGCTACAATAATAAAAAGCGCAGCGCAAAGAGTACCAGACAAAGAGGTATTACATTTCTTCCCGTTAAAATAATGCACTTAAGCAACAGTAATATTAAGTACTTATACTTCAGATATCATCTGCATTGGAAACTATTAGAAGCTACATTCTCTTCCACGATCCTTCAGCTATGCATTCATTTTTGGACTTACAAGTGAAGCTGGCATCAGTGGGTGTAACAAATTTTACGCAATATTTTAGAATAACATTAGAGCTATATTATTAAATACATTTCAGATTATGAGAGCAGAGGCAAAGAAAGAGAAATTAGTTCTTAATGGGAAAGTTGGGGGAGAAGACGAAGTACATGTAGGTAATGGTGATCTGTGATGGCGTGGTTACTGTATGCGGTAGATGCCCTTGTGTCAGAATGCGTGTATTTTTATGAGACTTATCTTCAAGCTTCTTTTCTGGGTTGTTTGGTTTGAGGTATTGTTTTCCTGGATCTCTGTCGGTGATTATTATAGTTAGAAGTGTTGTATATAGAAGATGTACTAATCATAATTTATTTCTTCGTTGTACTCTCTTGCCTGACCAAAGTTTATAATATATATTATTTCCCAACTGTGAAAAAACATATCGCTGTGAAATTTTGTTGTTATTAAATATTTCTGTGAGAGCCTAGTGACATATCAACAAATCATTGTCCTTTATAAAATTAACAGTGAGTCAGTAGGTGATATAATAGTAGTGCAAACATAACTGCATTTTATTTATGTTAGATGTATTGGAACTAAACTTCATGCTTTAATCAATGAATTAAAAGTGCAAAGGTATACACCTAAAGATACCACTAAGGTGTTATCTGTTAGAGAAAGAAAAATATTTTGAATGCGTGAATGTACCGTGTGATTAGTATCTCTCTGCTTGTCTGTGTTGCCTTATGCAACCTATCGCATGCCTGTTATGGTCTTCCGTATTTCTCTGAATCAATTTTCCCTGCCTAGAAGGTAGGTCCAATGTTCATTGACCGCGTCTTGTCCGCGGTCGATCGCTGCTTGTGTCTTATCACCTAACACATACGTTCCGCATTTGACAACCTCAGCTAACGACAAGCTCATTGGTTATGAAATACTATCTTCATATCGCGAAAAACTCATATATTTCGCAAATTAACTTCCACATTCAGTTATGGGGCTGTCATAGCTAGATTTTGGGTAGATCTTTCTAATTACAAAAAATTCAGGTTGTAAATGCTTTATTTTAAAATTACTAGTCCACATTTTGGGTACTAATGTTTATTAGTAATGTTTATTGGTCATTGCAGAGCATTTTATCTACGTTATTTATCAGCATACTAGTGATCCATCCGCGATGGATATGGCTTACCAAGCAACAGGTATGCCGTTAATTCATTAATTATGGCATAACCATAATTGTGTTTTTGGTTATTATTTATGTCAGACTTTGAATGGACACCTCGTTCTCCGTCTCCTAACAGGCAGTGTACTATTTGTGGAGCTCCCTCTAATGGATACCATTTTAATGCCGCCTCATGCTCTGCATGTGCGGCGTTTTTCAGGCAAGTTTTGTGTAAACAATTTAAATCTATTGTTTTATCAACTATTTTATTTGCTTACTACTAATTTCAACATCTCAAATAGCATATTTTATTAAGTTACATGTCGATATTTCAGACGAACTGTGACACTGTGTCGCCAGTTTGTGTGTGCTCAGCAAGGAAATTGTCGTGTTAACTATGGTACTTTTTTTGATAAATAAAGCCAATTTTTTCAAATTTACACATTTTTTTTTAAGCTATGAGAGTGATCTGTCGTGCATGTCGCTATGTCAAGTGCATACGAATGGGGATGGAAAGACAAGGTAAATATAACAATAGAATAGAAATAACCTTTTGACAGATAGAAGCACTTGTTAGCATAAGATATAAAGTATTCAGCTGTGCAACCACGACGCGACTGCAATATTGGGCGAAGAAAAATTTCTTATGGAAATTCAACAGCGAAACCAGTGCAACGAAATCCGTCTGAAGTCTCCGTTTCTGGTCAACCACTGGATAGGCTAGCAAGTGCAGTGGTTGGTATAACATTTTTTGCATTCTGAATATCTAAGTTATTCCTACAAAAAATAGAGATATACGTGACAATAGAACTGCGCATAATTTAATTATATTAAATATTCTTTGAATTAAGTCATCAAGTAATAATCAAGTTTCATCTGCATGTGTTCTGCTGATATTTCTGAGAAACCCATTTAGATAAGCGTGCTTTCTGGTGACGCAGCTAGAACCTCATATGTTGCCAAACATTAACGATAAGGTACCAATATGTTGAGCACGCTCTTTGCTGTTGTTTCTACCAGAAAGCATTGCTTCAGGTAGGATTACTGATAGGGAATTTTAAAACAGCTCCTGTACAGATTTGTTTATCTACATTATAATTCTTCTAGGAAATATCAGGTCTTTCACCTGAAGTACAATATGCCGCATCATATTCATCATCTATCTCTGAAGATCATACACTGTCACCAAAGCAGCCCGTTTGGGTACCTCCTCCGTGAGTACTAGGTGCCGTCCACTTACATATTCTTCTATTATCACAATATAAAAACGATCATATAAAGATACGCTAACTGTTGAAAGTTTCTTTTTTGGCTTCAGCTGTATACATTTAATTTATAGTTGTAAAAATTCAAAATGCTTGTCAAAGCAATATTGTCAAAATTCCCGCTCTATTAAATGGAACTGGTGATTGAATGGTTTTCCAAAAGTGAATAATTCTTGTTCTGTACATAAACTACGGATGAAATTTTTGTTGTATAAAAACATGAAGCGAGTTAAAAACTTCAGGAATATTCTAAAGTGTCTACGATGTATTGAATTAATGATATTTTTATAGTATTCATATAGTTGATATATAAAAAATTATTTCAGAAACTTTTAAATTTAAATAACTAAACTTTTGTAAAATTAATAACTCTGTAAAATATGGAATACGTAAGTTTCGATATCTGTGAGAATTATTGAATATTTCCTTCTTTACAATTTTTAAAACACAATGACATGGATTGATGTGATTTAGAATCTTACAACTAATGATAATTTTGACTCTAGACCAACTCCTGAAAGTGTGTTGGAAGATCTTCTTCGTGAAGAACGGTTGGACAATGAACGTAGAAGGATTCTCTATTGCGGCACTAGTAGCATTTCAAATCTTTTGTCTATCAGTCAAATCAATGATATCGTAAGTTTCTCGAATATAAACTACAATACACTTGTCATAAACACAGTAAAATACTTATAACCACTGAAAATGCTCAAATTTTACCTAAAATCTTGAATGCGGGAATAAGGCATACAGAGATTTAAAAGATTCAATTCTATCTAAATAAAGATATAAAATAAAGGAGTACGGTACAAATTGATATGAATTTTCTTATTCAGCCATATGGACCACAGGATATGAAAGAGTTAACGTTTTCTGGAATCCAAAAAGACATCAGAGGGCAAATCCTTGTGATTTATGAGTGGATGAGGGGATGGTCGCATTTCAATCTCCTCAATACCCAAGACAAAGTGAGGCTGGTGTTTACAAGTATAATTGGTGAAGTCTATATTATTTAGAAGTCCTTCCTTCGACGATGCATCCTCTATCATACAATCCTTGATCCAGCTTACCTGACAGTACGATTAGGACTTCCTCACAGGTAAGAGTTCATTGTAGATCTAGCATCGATATACTATGCTATCCCACTCAGATTTGTCATGTTTAATGGCATGTATGTGGGTATTGCTGAAGATTCCGAGGAAGGTTGGCGAGATGAGGATTGTATTTCAGCTTCACTTAAAAGGACGTAAGTCGATAATAATTCGCTTTAAAATACCACTTCGAAAATTTTAATACTGTGTTTTGTAGTAGTTGATAAATCAGGTCTGTTGAGATTGTTTTCATAATAGACTCTATCGACCTCTACTAGATCGGGTAGTAAATGAGATAGCTTATCCGATGCATTCAATCAACCTAAGCTTTCACGAGTTTCTTATACTGAAGGCTCTCGTCTCCTTCAAAAGTGCTAGTTCGTTTATTTTCTATTGTTTATTTAACTATTACATTATAAACTTCAGGGATTTGTAAAGGTTTTTTTTTTTTTTTACAATGTTTCTCAAGGTGTGAGCGACATCTCTCCTCCTTTAAAGGAGCATATGATCCAGCACATAGACCTTATTTTTCGTGCTCTTAATTACCACTACAACACCTTAGGTTTGGAGGCTTCAGAAATTGCTGAACGTACTGGAAATCTCATTCTTCTCATGTCCAGTGTATTCGTAAGTTAATCAATCCTTAATTTTTAGCATTGCTCAAAGAGTGTTAGCTATTTTAGGCTGTAGGTATGGAATGCCTCGAGAGTCATCAAAAGATCCAGTTTTTCGATTTATGGGAGCTAGACGATCTTTTACTCAAACTTATGTCAAGATCACCACGATAGAATCTGTTCACTATGCTATCTCAAATTCACTCAAGTAATTTTCTGGTTAAAATGATGTATGATAGTAGAAAATCGATTGAAGATTTTGCACGTGTATCATTGCTGGCACGTACACTTTTAAATAAGTAGCTAGATTTTGCTAGTAAAATATTGAAGTAGGGAAGTTCAGTAGTAGGGTCTTTCACTTAGAGTTTGTCAACTAGTACCAGATTTGATCGTTTTGTGGTAGCCACACTATAGGTGACTTCTAGAACAGTAAATGATAGAATAGCAGTTAAGCAACTCTTTTTGAGATGGGGAATAAACCATTTGAAACATGTATACTTTTTTCAAATACGTCTTAGATATTTTCTTTTATATTTATTTATATACATGGTTATTGTACATTAACTTTTTGGAAAAAAAGTGATTATTTTTGGTGTTTAATTAACTATATTACTAGCAAAAATTAAGATATATTTAGAAAACTAATAATCAAAAAAGGACACTTTCTGAGGGTGTATGAAATTAATAGATTTCCATCAAGAACTGGTGGGCGTACGAATAATCAAAAGGCTTCCTGAAATCATTTTTTTTTAACTGCGGAAAATGGATATTAGTGAGCATAATGCAGATATTTGTTTTCTAAATACTTTTCAGTTGTGACAATATTTATGTCTCACTAGCACAGCTGAAGTACAACTCGATTAAGGTACTTTTGCAAACGAATCCAGTTCAGTGGAAGTTATAAGGAGTATGAACGGTGATATTGTTTTCTTAAACTCAGACGGAGTGTTTATGCTTTCAAATAAAGGAAATTACTACCTAAATTCTACTTGTCCCTTTTTGTTTTGCTGTCTTTGTCATCATATATAACTACTATTTACAGGAAATGTTTAAATAGCTGAAATTCTGCTCATTTTAACTAATATTCTTTCCTCTCTCTCATATAATAGCCACTTCTCCCTTTCTTGTGTTTCATTTGGTAACCTCTTCAGACTATCATCATCTCAGTAAATGGCTTGCTCTGTCAACTCATCTATTGGTTAAGTATAAAAAGAGCGTAAATCAAATTCTATAACAAAAATTTCTACCGCCTTCACTGCAAATTTTTTGTGTGAGAATTGATGGGCACAAAATAACTAGACACCTAAGAATATGATCTTAATTTAATTGCTGCCTGCTATCTCTTCATGCATATTTAATAAATGTTGCCTATCAAACTGTTAGCTGTAGGTGAGATTTTCGTTTAGAAACTGCTGCAGAAGTAAGAGGGATGTGGGACGTCCATAAGAGAACGCGTATTCAATCAAATCGCTTGCATGGCTAGTAGCAGCTCTACAAATCCATATACCAGCAGTTCTACTTTCTGTGTGCATGCACATCTTCTCAATTGCCTCACATATGTATGGTAGTGAAGTACAACACATCCATTGACGCTAAACCGCTATTTTCTATTCGTGTCTGGCGCCACAATATGATGTCGGCAATAAGCCCTTTATTTATGTCAATAACGAGTTTTTCTCCATCCTCTTCTACAGTCAGTGCCCCATTATGACTTCCCAACTATGCTTCTTATCAGTGTATCATCGTTGTCGAATTTATCCGAGTGAGTAAGTCTAGACTTGCTATTATATTTTCTCATTCTCAATGGGATTTTAAGAGGAGATATTTTCACGAAATATGCATAGAGCTTAGATGAAAAGAATTTTTCAATTATTGTTTCGTGTGCACTACACGGAGACATCTTGTGTAAAGCCCAATGCATTGCTAAGTTTGGACTTTTTCATTGTTTGCTTTGCATAATTCATATTGACGCCTGCAAAAACACATTATAAGATATTATATTAGCGATCATGGAGACAGCTAGTCATTTCACTGCAACGCCTAGTGTTCTCTGAGAAATAGCTGCTCTAGCTGCTTATTCTCAATTGTGAGCCAAAAGAAAAACAGTTCGAAATCACCAACTGATGATTATAACATATTGCCATTTAAAAATCACTTTCTTCATATTGTTAGACTCAAGCATTTCATTAATTCTGATCAAATCCCTCTATAAATCTCTCTATGTCAATGAGTCACTTAAACGCACTTAACGTTTAATTAGAATTTCTCATAGTCAATTAGGATAGTTTATTTTATCGACTTCCTATAACCGAATTTGCACTCTGTGTATAGTTGCATTTGCATCTACACAACACCAACGCTTCTGTCCTCTGCGAGGTCACCTCAGTTCGGCTATTCTATTATTATTAAAAATGTCTCGTATCTTACTTACTTCAGTACACTGAAAATTTCCTAAACGAAAATTAGTAGTTTTATCAAATATAACAATGGCTATTTAGAATAGAACAGTTATAATCTAAAATTTATGGCATTTTTTTCCTCTATAACAGTATACGTATTTTTGCTACTTCGTGAGCAGAAGTCCCCACTATTTCCCAGAACGGCAAAAGAGTTTATGATTATTAAATATAACTTTGAACCAACTGAAATTTGAGTGAAAACAGCAGAAAATAGAAACCGTTTATTTTGATGGCGTTTGTTTTCTTATACGCCAAATGATTACAGAACGGAAATGATGCTATGCTTAGCAATATTTGTCAAGTAAATTTGAACTGTCCGACAGAAGTAGTGAGAATGGCTTTTGTGTTTAGGTTGGATGCTAAATGCCTTTGGTATTAGCAAGAATTAAAGACATTAAATATATTAATATTGTTTTATTTAAAGTTACTAGTTAATGTAATGGAAAATCTCAGGAAGTGCCAAGAGGTAAGTCATTGTCAGTTCTAATTTGAAAAACTCAAGTATGACTAACAGTGAGTGAGCGAAATCCCTTATTTTTCAGCCTTTTTCCGCTTAAAATTAAAAACGATAGTTCCGCTTTAATTAATCCAAAGGTTTTTGATTCTATTTTTGAAACATCATAATATGACATTCCGTCCTGGTAAATTTCGTCGCCGAATGTACACACTTGTTGTCCTCAAAGAACACAGGTTATTTTCTTGGCTCTAAATATAACAATCAACTATTGTAACGTAATATGACCTGTTATTTATTGGCAAAGTTTCCTGTTGACTGTTTTTTTCTCGAGAAACTCATTTGGCCGTTTTCTCTACATTTTCGCCAAGTATCATTTAGTACAGCATCTGGTTTGAAATGTAAGATTCTTGGCTTAGCATGCTTTTAAATTACGCCAAACAACTTGTTTCTTTATGTCCCAAACATCATTATATGCACTGCTTGCTTAGTTCTCCTGCTTCTGATGATGGGAAATCAACCGTATATTATCTGATAACGGTATCATTCAAAGGTCGTAGGCTTCATTTAAAAAGCAAAGCCTAGTTTAGATATCTGAACCTACTTTGTTATTCACAAGTAGAGTTGGTGTCATCTGTCTTAAATTACAGTTCTTTCTAATTCATAATTGGATGAAATTAGTTGTCTATTCGGACGCTTCAGGGAGCGATTATTACTGTGCTTGTTGACGTAAAATATGTCACCAATTGTTTCAATAAATGAGCGCAAAACGAGTTAGAAGATAAATAGCATTAGAGATCAGCTATTTAATTGCCTTTGTCTCCTACATTCTAAGGACATGTGACTTCAGCTCGTGACTTAATATGAAAAGTTTTAGTTTTCAGTAATCTCATATTTCACAGCAAAAATTGCTGAAAATTAATTAAAAGCTCCTTTTAATAATTTAAGATGTTTATGGTTTGGTATGAAATATCTTTCCTAAATTATGTAAGAATTTGATTTTATAAAGACCAAAGATCTTTTAATTTGTGAGGGGTTACCCTAAAAGTTATCCTGTAATTAATGTTGGTAAAGTGTAAATAATAACTAAATAAATAAAGAGAACTAGAAAATAGTAGTCAAGTTAAACAAAACTTTTTATTCAGTTCTTATTTCTCTAATTATGACGAAATCATTGTTCTGATCAGCGACTAGCAAGTTGCTCAAGCGCGTCTCGTTAGCTGAAACAAAATTTGAATTAGATTGACAAAACACCAATTACCATATCGAATGTGTCATTTATCAGCGAAACTTGTCAACACATAAGATTAAAGAAGAAAAATAAGTAAATTATTATAATCAGGGTTAGTACATAATAAATGCTTGTTGTAGTGTAGAAAGAGTATGAGGATGTGAAACAAACAAGGCAGACAAATTATTATTCCTAAAAGTATTATGAACAATAACATGCTCTGGAGAATGACAATTTTGAAAATACCTTCGAGAAACTTTCTTTCATTCATCGCGCTGACGATTGCCGTCAGGCGTGCGCAGATGGCTGCAGACGATGGTCATTATCCCGTATTCTAATTATGCTACTATCATATTATTTTTAAATGATTAAAATCTCGATTAGTAAGTTTGCATGATATCACCGAGTAAATTAATCAAATCTTTTCAATATGCTAAGCGAGTTCTCATTTTGCACAAATCCTATTAGCACCACCTAACATTTACTGAATAGAAACTGCCTATATTTTGTATAGCAGATAATTAACTTGTCTTATTAGGTTTAGCGCCGATGCTAATCAGAAAAGTCGGTGCCATCAGCGCACGAAACATTTCTGTCAATATAGAAGACATCTGGCGAATTCAAGGCTTAATGCTAATAAACAAAAAATACAGCTCTAAATTCCTATTTACTAGTTTATCATCCTTTTGATCTCCTCGAATTTATTTGAGAATTGGCTTAAATGTATTTAGTTCTTGTTTTTACAAATTTAGCTTGCATTAAACCCTACCATTTTTATCCTATAATACGTGTGTGACGGATTTTATCGCATAACAGTCTTTGTTAATCGCAAACTCGATCCTAATCTTTGCTCTTCTGAATATTCTCCAGTGGGAGAAGTGAGAGATGAAAATTAACGACAATTAGCTACTGAAGTTGTTGGAACCATCAAAGTACTAGTCTTACATTCAATAAAGAGTATTTACAGCTGATTGAAATTATGTGCGACCGTTATTTTTTAGTCAAAATTAAGTGAATTAACTTTATGTAGATCATTTTATTACTTTAAATGTTTTCTTTGCAATGGATTATTTCATACGAAAAAACATCATAAAATTTTAATTACTCTTCAATAAGAGTTGCCGTTTCTAGGCGACACCAACGGTATACTTATAGTTGTTAGTATCAATTAACATTTTTTCCAACTATCTTCATTCTACACCAACTATAATATTCTTATTATGCTATTAACCTTGAAGACGATCCAGTTAAGATCAAATGAATATGATCTTTAAGCAATACTGGCCACATTCTCCTCCATTTTCTATGCTTCTTCATTCAGCTATGACCTTTCTTATTTTGATTAATATTATATAGATACATGCATATCCTAATATTATAGCAAGAGTTAAAAGTCCCTCTAGAAATTTCTAGCATAATTCAATGGACATTTGTTTATTCTGATAAGTTGACTTAGCGAAAGTGGACAATTAGGAATAATAACGTCAGTTCAACAGCACTGATATGTACGGAACACCATCTTGTTTTTAGATGTTAAGTATTCTCAGCTTAGTTCCGCAACATTTTGAATGAATCAGCTGACTCATCATAACAAGCGGTCGAATACTTGACAATAGAAAGAGAAAGAGCAATATGTCATATCAATGTTGTAGCTGCGCTGCTTGTGAAATTTATTTTCTGATGTGCCATATTCAATAGCTAATCAAGTAGTTATTGAATGGGCGAACAAATGAACAATTCATGTCGCTTTGACTTCGGTTCATTGCGTCGATTCAGTGGAATGGTAGTGGTGGTGAAAATAACGTTTGCAACCATATTCGTATTCTATTCGATTCCTATTTGCATTATATCCACGATGACGTTGTTTCTCCACTTCTCCTCTGACAATGTCACCGCGTGCAACTTGGAGTTTAACTGCAACCCTGCACAGTGGATTGCTCTTATTTATTCTCGATAATTCCACTAGTTTCAACAAAGATTAATAGTCGCTAAATTGCTTTATATTCGAAATGGCAGCTATTATTTATGGCAAAGCAGGGACAATATGATCCCCACAGCGAACTTATAACCACTCTCACAGTAGTAAATCATAGCTTAAATCTTAATTAGACCTGATTTTCATAACAAACCGCAAATATTAATTCTTAAGAGCACATTTGGTATTAGTGGCATAACTCGTACCATTGGTATGTGATTTAAGTTTTAACTGACGTTATTTGCTACTTTCAACCTTAAGTTCTGTGAAAATAGAGATATTCTATCATATCTCATGAAGGACTTCTGTTCCCAGATAATTCATCGTTTTTGTTGCATTTGAACTGAAAACATGCACCATCGATAATTAGTTATGTCCCATATACTATTGATCAGGTAGTAGAGATAAAAACATAAAGAGAAGAAAATAAGAGAAGGGAATCATGCGATTTAGGAAGGAGGCTAAATATGCAGTGAAATATACGGACGAGTTGATATATTGTCGAATATTTAGTCCTGGCCACCTAATCGCGATGCCCTTTTTCCAATTAGGCTTAATTTTTTAAATTTTAGCATAAAATGCATACGTATAGATAAGTGTATATCCTAATTTTAGCACTCAGATTATTGTTATTTAAATAAACCTGTTCTCCCATCTTTGCCCTTATTGTAGTCTGTCCTTAAGAGATTTTATCAGCACCCACTTTGCAGCATTTGTTCCGTTTCAAAGCAGATGGAAGCAGCAGAGTGGAACTTTCAATTCCGCATGTGTTTTCACATCCTGTCTGAACGATCTCTAGATATTTCGAGCAGCTGGATACATTATAGGCTTGTGGAATGGTTATTATACTTTTACATTTCATTTAAGTGCTTGTCATAGTTTCCTTTTTTCGACTAATTAGTCACATTCCTCTTTTTCAATGCGTGATATTCATTTTGCCAAGGTCTTGATGACAATGAAAGCACTTTTAGTCTGCTTTACATGCATGTTCTTTTATTCAATATTTCAAGTTTATGTTGATTTTTCACTTGTGATTTCTCTTTCTTCAATCACTATCATTAGAATTTCACTTCCTCGATCTCATCCATCCCTATATTATTTCAACAAATATCCCATATTAAACTGACGGGCATTCTTAGTGCTTCAGACACTGAATTTCCTAATAGGTATTTTAAATCTTCGTATTAATGATTTTCAAATGTTATCCTTTAAAATTAAAATTAAGATTTTGCAAGTGTATGTAATCACTTGAAATTTGAAGGATTTACTAAGAGCATGATTTGATTAGAAAAAATAGTTCTTCCCTCACTTTCTTCTGTGGTCGAATATCACCTTTTTGCCCCGCCTTCCTAACCACTTGTGTCATAGTTTCTCTTGCACCAGCTCAAACTATTCATTTGATGTTAACATAGCTATTTGCTTCTACCATGAACGCGATCAAATTAAGGTTCGAACGTATATTGTGCTGATCCATTTATTTTGATAATTGCATTTTTCATAATATCCATGTCTCTACATTAATGTGTCGATAGCTAAGAGAGAGAGAGATTGAGCAAGAAAGAGAAGCTGATAGATATATGAAGAAAGGAGGGTGAGAGAAATCAGATAATCAGAAGTAATTAATCGTGTCTGTGATTTGGTCTTTTTTCCTAGTTAAATTAAAGAGGCGGTGACGCCTTAATTCGGACTGACTTGACTGATTTTCTATGAGCTTCTACTGTTGCACCGATTGTTTTATAGTTTCCATAATACAAATAAGTACAATAATCTAACTCAGCCAGCGACACTTTTGTTTTGAACTAAATGTGCCGAAATCTGTGTCATTATTAAATACGTCTATAATAAATGGTTAACCTCAAATTTGCTTATTTTCGGCTAGATTTGTTTCTATCCTCTCAACTTTCTCTAATATCTTTTCCCATCGACTTTCTTTTTAGCTAACGTTACAAGATCGAAATCTCGACATGATCCTTACATCTTATAAATTAAATATCATACTTCTTCCTATTCATCTTTCTTTTTTGATTAGCTTCAATTATTTAGTTTCGACCAGAAATCCTGCTTAATCTACCTTTCTGATACTTTTTTCTTTCAAAAGTCTATCTGTAATATTAAAATTTTTGTTCCATGTTTAGGATATCCAATAGTCTTTAATCCACTTCATGAGATTTTAAGAATACATAAGCTTCTGAATGTTTGGGCTGTGGGTGACTGTTAGTAGTCTACAGTATCCTATCGCCTATACATTGTAAAATAATCACCAATAATCTAGTTTAATATTGAAATAACTTTCAAAATATAAAATTTACAAAGACTACATCTGCGACTCTTCTTGAACGACCTATGCTCATCTAATTAGTACATCTTCCATCCTTATTTTTTGGCACCTAGTCTCGTTTCTCTGCTCTCTCTCTAACAGTCAGCTCTCACTCTGAAATTGTTCTGTTTCTCTTTGCTAATTTAATTCGAAACCCAACTCATATTTATTCCATCGCTTTTCTTCATATTTTCATTCCTATTTACCTATGGGTATGATTTGTACCCAGTGTTTTGTTGGATAATAGAAATTCAAAATCTACATAGGCTATTCATCTTTTCTATAATCTCAGAAAAACAAAAGACTAGGAAATTTTTGGAATTAAAAATATCTCATATCAGGGTTATTTTCAATTTCAATTTGTATTCTGTACTACAACTGCCCGTTTGAAATCGCTGTTAAACATTGGATTATGCTTATTAGCTTAGGCTTAATTCTAGCTATCAATTTGATTTCGTATAAAACCTAGTATATATATATGTGAGTGGTAAATGACAAATAGCGACTTTTTTAAACACGATTTTACTATTGTTTGTTTATAGATCAACAGACATTTAATGCTGGACGGGAGAGACTACGAAGGTTGGAAACTGATTGAAAGGCCAGTTCCATTCCACGTAAGTATTTAGTATGGATATTTATTATTGTTTTCAGGTACTTATTAAACAACCAAAAAACTGACGTAGGCGAAGCTCTAACAGAGTAATAATTAATTTAGACGACACTGAAAGTCAGTCTGTGGCTGATTCCTCATGTTGATCAGCTTCATACAAATTCGATATTTAAAGTGGTCCCAGTTGGCCATGGAATTTTAGAAAAGCTCTTTATAATAGGAAAAGTTTATTGCTATTAGTTGAAAGTATTTAGTAGCCACTTCTCAAACTTAATGCAGGGATACTCTTAAGTGCAGACGCCTATCTTATTTTCTTACATATTCTATTATGCGTAATGGGCGGTCCCCTAGTGGATTCCATACAATAACAAGTAATTATTAGAAGTCGCTACGTTCCCGCAGAATGAGAGTAGTTAGTTGTCAACTTCTAATCTTTTCGAGAGTTCACTTTTTCACTTGGAAATGAGTGTTTACGAATCGGCACTTCTTATGATCTTTTGCACAACCATCGCTCCCTTTTTATATTGCAGAATATATAGAAATTGTACAGTACGAACCAAAACGGCCAGCTCTTAAGCATATAAATCCACCACTTTCAATTCTCTCTTCTTTAAAAAAAAAATCCTTGTGCGTGAATGATTCTTGGTAACTCGTTTATATCCTCACCGTTGTGTCCAAGTTAGCTCTCTATCTCTCCCTCCATTGTTTAGATTCTGAGCCTATTTTAGTTCTTGACTAATCTTCTTCGTATTTCTTTTATCCTTCCGGGTCTTGGAAATTAATAATTAAACAAGCTACAAATTATAGAAATGCCTCTTTTCATCCTTCTAAACCCACAAGACTCCTAAAGAAAAGCTAGCAATAAATATGCAATTAAATATCGGTTATTGTCAATTTTGTTTGGATATGATTACTGCTTTAATAACAATGAGAACTACAACTAAGGAGCAAAGGCCTCACTTGAACGCTGACCAACTCGTAGTCCTGCACATTCGAGATAGCATTTTATTTTTCGGGACTACTTGATCTACATAAAACAGCTTTTTCATCCCCACTATTCTGTCACTTTTGTGTTCATGTGCATGAGTTCCAATGGGAGCTTTAAATCTCCGTTAGGATTTTTTTCGTGAATGACGCGAATTTTTCATGCGCTATCGTGGGGAAAAGACTATTCTGCGGATGAATGGGTGTAGCCACTCAATCCAGAACAGTGATGTCATTAAGAATCAGCTTTCCACGTTATGGTTCAATTCTTCTGGATCAATGTCGCCCAACATTTGCTTATTTGAGCGGAAAGGTCCACTAAAATAATTGCTCAGTAGTTTCCTATTTCGCCGACATTTTGCAGAACAGCTTTTCCGGTTATGGTAGGTTCCGTATCAGATAGACCACTTTATAGTTGAAAAATCAGTTCAGTCAATTGCAAATAACACCTTGTCTATAGTTAATTCACATTTCTTCTGTAGAGAGAAGCGAAATAGGAACCTTATGGGCTGAGTTATATACTGAAGTTTCAATTCACTAACAGAACCCCATAACTCTTATAAATGAGATAGTGTGAAAAGTGCTTAGTAGAACTAAAGTAGAGAGGAAGAGAGAGTTAGAACCGATTAAAGGCAGACTGAAATTGAAACGACCAAAGAAATTTCAATTACTATCATCTAGGGCTACCGCACGTACGTGGCCTTCACGTACATTGGCTTTAATATAGTTGGATTCATCGTCAATTTTTGGGTTTTGTATGTTGTGGCTCCATTACTGCTTGCACCAGCTGTTAAGGTAATTCTAATCTGATTTTAATAGTTATTACAAATTAAATGTATCCTTAAAAAATTTAATTAATTTTTTTATAGGTCCCGAAGAGTATCCTATTCTTTATTTTCGCACTATGTGTGGGAGATTTGATGACTATGATAGGTGAAATATTGGAGAATATAGATGTTAAAATATTGTAAAGAAAAGCTTTATCATATAACCTTCTCTTTCAGCGATGTTCTTGCTGATCATCGAGCTTATTTTTGGTACCTGGCAGTTTAGTACTGTCGTGTGCACTTCTTACCTTGTGTTCGATTCCATGAACAAGCAAGTTTTAGTCTCATTCACTTGTCACTTTCTATTTCATTTCTCTCACACTATTAGCATCTTTGATGGCTCAATTACTAAACGAAAATGCAAAGGTGCAAGTAAACTTTGCGGCTTAGGTACTCAGTGATTCATGAATAAGCTATGCTTTCTCACAACAAAATTATAGGTCACCAAACGAGAGTTTACTATTCAAAGATAATCTAAAATGAATTCGCATTATTACATTAAACTGATCAGTACTTATCTTTCATCTGTCCGATGTCAACCTAACGAGTAAAATCAAAATGAGAAGATATTTTCCATCTTAAAATTCATAGAAATAAGCGCTGTCTGCCTTCTGTTTAGAAGATTTAGCAATAAGACGGGGCAATGCCAGCTGTGAGCAATCTAGAAGTGCACCCCGCCTACACAGCTCGTTGTCCTAATTACTAATGTTTAAGTTGGCTGTATTCGTGCTACAAATCGAACCGAGTCCATTCTACCGTTTTTACTAACACAACATGCACTCTTAATTCAATAATAGAATGTCCTGTTAAGTATCAAATAAAATCAATTCAGCCGCTTCCACGCTTATTATGCCATCAACAGCTGACTGCATATGTTTTGAACATATTTAAAACTGATTAATTATGCGCTTTACAGGTTTGTTGCGCCTATCATAGTGTTTCTGATCAGCCGAACCTGCTACACGACAGTGTGCTTAGAGAAGAGCCAAGGAGAACGAGCCGCCAGCCTCAAGGTGTGACATTGGAACACGCAAATTATGAGAATGTGTCAGGACAAAAACAGACTACTGCATTCGAACCAGTTCTGCTTAATTATGTTTATTTCATTAATTACATATATACATATAAATATTATATGTGACTAATGGAATACAATTCGGATATAGAAGACTGATGCTTTTATTCATTTGTACAATATATATTTGCATACAACATTAATAGGCCTATTTGTGATGTATCATAACTCCCTAATTTCAGTACGCTATTCTGCAAGTAGCGTTCGCCCTCTGTTGTGTTATGCTTCTTCTCTGGCCGGTTTTTGCGTATTCTCAGGTATGTGGCAAACAATTTATGCGACAATTTTAAAACACAATGCAAATAGTAGAAAAAATTGTATCTTACAGGTATTCACAATCTACCTAAGTTCAAACAACATCACACAAGAGGTGACTGTAATGCGAAAATGTGGATTCTTTCCTCCGTCGCGTAAGTACTCACCAGAAAACAACCATTTTAAAAATATTATTGCAAAATAGCATTATTTATAAACAAGGTTATCTTTAGATAAATTGACGAAAATGGAAGCTAATAGTGTCTTGTGAAGTAGAATGAGATCTAGCTAATGTTGGGTTTTCTGAATTTAGTGGAGTCACTCTAGAAAGCAATCTGAATGAATCACGGCCACTCATCTGACCAATTAAGATTGCAGCGGGATTAGAACGACATTAATTGCGCACGACAACTGAGGAAGTAAACGTAGCTGAGATTTCATTGAACAAAAAAGCACAAGGGCGCGGAGACACGAAGATCATTCTCCATCTAAAAACTTCAAACTTAGCAATTCATTTGTTTCAGAAATTGAATTCTGGTTCAATCTCATCGCATGCATTACTTCTTACGCGGTGCCATTGTTTGGAATAATCTACTGGTACGTCTCTGTGCCGTTCTTTCTTAAACGACGAGCCCTCACTACACTTGTCGCATCCAGGTGTGTATATTAAGTAATCAATAGTCGAATTTCCACTATTAGGTTTTATTCTTGTCTTCCTTCCTTCAATATTTCGAAAATGTAAGCTAACTGCTTAAAACTGTTAGCACTTCACCTGTACCGATTTTTCCACAGTTCAATCGACGCGGCACTGCGCAAGGTCATAACTACCGTACTACTTCTCACTGTCATCTACGTTTTGTGCTGGTCTCCCTATTGGGTCTCAATGTTCGCCCATCACATCTATGATTTGGAAAAGAAGAGCAGTGAGTTTTTAATTGTTTGCTAATAATGCTTGTACGTGTGAGGCTTTGTCTACATCAAACAATTAGCTTAATACCAGCGAAGTTTTGCAGTGATAATAATATCATACTTCATTCATCTCTTGCCCTATGTCAGTTGTGTCGCCTACCCACTGATTTTCACTCTTCTGAATAGAGGTAAAGTGCTAGAAAATATGCATGGAAGAATGTTTGTTCGAAATATTATTTATGAATCATAAGTGTCTTCTGCGAATTAAAATCTAAAAATAGATAATAAAACAAATGCAAATCACTCCCCTTAATAAGTTTAATTTAATCATTACTTAACTATTTCATTAACTAATAACCATTTACCAGGCATTCGAACTGCTCATGCGAAGATAGTTAACGACCAACGACGTCGACTGCGAAGTCTGACTGGTGAAGCCGGCTCTCAGTTTAGAAATGTATTTAGGTATCCAAACAGCGAATAAGGATAAATACTCCAGTAGTTTATAGGCTTAATAAAAAAAGTGAAATTAGGACTTAGTTTTAAAAGTTAACAAATAAGTGAAACCGACTAAAGTAGCAAAATACAGCACTTCTACTTTGCTATTTCAAATGTTTGTTTATTTAGAAGCATCCCATCAATGGCAAATGTCACAGTTAAATGTAAGATTTCATCTTTCATCTATAATCAGCAGAGTGAGAAATATGAACGAGAAGAAGAGAAAGGAAGAGATCAAGATATATCCTTAAAGGTAAATGCGTTTCTAATATGGCTATTTATGAGTAGACGAAGCTGGGTAAGCAATCAGACGCGGTGTTGATGGGAACTTTCGAAGCTAGCCACACTCAGATGGAGTAATGGGCAGTTTTGCGCAGTCCCATACAGTGCCACTGACTATTAGATATAATTGTCCCAGCATTCCCTTCTATTATGTCCTCGTAGTTGATGCGTAATTGTGTATGGTATCTTGTTATTGCGCCATGCACTTTCTAAAACACCTTGTACAAAAATTCTGCTCCACTCTTCTATAAAATTATATTCATTAAGTGTACTTAGCTAAATTTCGACGACTTTCTAACAAATTATGTATCCACATATAAAATATGCACTTTCTAGACAACAATAAATGCATAGAAAATGGTGAAACCAAAAAGAAACAACGAAAAAGAGATGACAATATTTTACAAGATTATCAGCATTATTTTAGCCACAACATCTCACTTCGACGACGGATGTGAGTGTTTCAGTACCTGCTCTAGATAAAGGAGATTCGCTATCATCCATGGACATCAATGAATTGGAAACTCTGCTTTGATTCTGGTTGGACGGGTTGAAAACGTAATACAACCGAAAAACTATTGCTATCGAATAGTATGTGTTGTGTATTTTTACTTTTTTTGCTATACCAAATGTAATTTCATTGTTCAATTGGCGTCCGACGGGTCCTACTCTCTAATTCCAGAATGAACATATCTTTGTGATTTTAAGCCGCAAGTGCGATGTAGATTTAATCTCTGTGTAAGTCGGTATTCCATGACATGTAGAAGAAATACTTGCTAGAAAATAAAAATACTATATAAATAGCACGACAAAAGTGACTGTATGCATCGGCTCGATCATTCCACAATCGAAAAACAAACTACTTCCTTGTTTTCCATACAATTATTAATTTCGCTACGGAGGCTATTTTTACATGGAAACAGCAGTTAAACACTAGAAGAAATCAGCAGTTTTATTATAAACAAAACGTAATTTTATTATTATTAGATGCATTTGTCTTATAATTAATTTTATTCTGAACTAATATGAAAAGAAATTAAACTAAAATTCGAATAAAATACTATAATAATTGGGTGATAATACTTAATTGTCACCAAGCTTTGTTGTTTATGCTAGTACTAGTCAACTCTAACTGAACAGTTCATTAGGTGATGTTTTGCTGAACAATTACTTTATGAGAAATTTATCACTCTGAGCTTTGACGCTTAAGTTCGAGATCAAAATGACGACTTCTACAGCGAACTACTCTTCAACTATCTATCGCCGATATTCCGTTTTGTTTTTCTTTCGAAATAATAATTGGCTTCTAGATTACTGTAAAGCAAACTGTCAAGCTAATGATTTTGTGTTAAATGACAAATAATCGTCGGTGTTTTTTGTGCATTTGATTAAAGCCAATACCAACTCTGCCAAAGTTACAATTTCATTTCTATGGCTTATAAGGATATTAAACTAAATCCTCATAGGCTTATTGGCGATAAATTCAAGCTGCTTTAATACGTTCCCCTTTCCATTGGAGATTGTAGTCGTCTTCTGTTATGTCGTTGGTTTTGCTGATGAATGTAGTGGATGAGTACTGTGGCGTCTGCACAGCGAAGTGAAATTAACAGCACATGGTCAAAAACAACTATTAAACGCTTCTAGATGTGAATATAAATTTTTTTGAAGTAAATCTAGTAGGCTACAAGTTTTAATCGCTTTTGAATGTACTTACAGAAATTGTTAGATCTATGAACAGCAACAAAAATAATTGTTAGACTTGAGAGACAATTTAAGTAACAGAAGTAATTAGAGATTTGAAGTCTTCGACAGAAATCAGACACCGATAAACAATCACAAGAATACAGCACGGGACTCAGTGCGTGCGAGTGACCGACGAAGTGTCGCTGAGCCGAATTGATCACGGCAATATTAACGTACTGGGGTACGCGTAGCTAATCAATTACTTTATTATAAAGTAAAAATACAGATATTTGTTTAAAGTTGTTGTTTCCTAAAAATATGATCTCTATAACTATCAGAGACAACTGACCATTTTTTTCTACAAACTTTCAGTTTCATTATCGTAGGAACTTTTTGGCCGTGAGACTAAAGAAGAACTAGACGTGATTTTTTACATCTAAGTTAGAATTGTTATTTGCCAAAGAGTGCTCTAAATAAATTATATTTGGTGACCAATGAAGAATAAGCTTAAGCCGCTGATCCTTGTACTAGTCGGACAACTGTCATCGAGCCCAATATGTCTACACACCTCACCAATGTCGTGCAGGTGCCTTTGCATAGCTGACTCAACTCTCTCGAATAATTCCTGTATAGGCAATGTGGAATTAAATTTCATGCAAATGTGCTTTCTTTTACGGTGGACTTAGGTGATACTATTTACTAGTTACTAGTAATTATTTCTAGTATCTAAGCCTAAGCTGAATACTCGCAACTAGATATAAGTAATGGCGGGAAATTATTTTTGATCCTAAAATGAGTTTTATCGTGAAGTTAAGCAGTTTATCGCGAGTTGAGAACTGTAAACAACACTGGCTGAAGTTTATTTAGGCTAAGAGGACAGAAAATGCACAATTCGTCTAATGATGCCAAAATAGAGTTTGTAGAGTCTAAAACTTGGCCAGTTCTTATAAAAACATTTAAAGAGCTTCATGCACAAAATATCCATGTAGGATATTTAGAAAACATGAAGTTGAACTTTAACTAACAGTTCAGATTTCTAAGAATTTCCATGCAGTTTCCTATTTGCTCGTCATAAATCTGACTTATGAATGACTTGGGTCATCTCGTTCGAAGAAATGCATCCGTACAAAAAGTCATTAGCACAACACCTTGGACTAGTACTAGAACAATAAATCAGCCCTTTAAAATTCCGACTCGTATTCTGGCTCGACGGCTTTCACGTCAAAGGCGAGTTTTCAATACATAGATTTATTCGAGTGGAATAACTCATTTTCCCACCTACATCTGGCCAAAAAAAGGGCCTCAAGTAGAGTTCACCCATACACGCACTTATCTTCTTTCTAAAATACAGCTTGAAATTCATTTGTCGTATAGATTGTTTAGAGCAACCTCTAATTCTCGATTTGCTCTTTAGAGATAAAATGTCTAGTTCTCCACCCCAGACTATCGTGCTCAACGTTTATGTACTAATATGTACCGAGACTTTCTTTCCAACTAATCTCTTTCTTCGTCTCTCCCTTTTTCTCTTCCGTTTTTTAGTTGCCGTTAGCTTCTTTGTGTTTTTATTGGCTGTCTTACAGTTTAGTGTTTGTCACATCTTGGTGAGTATTTAAAAGTTCAACGGTAGTTTTGCAAAAATTTGTAAGATGTCTTAGTTATTTAAATAAATCTTATTGAGAAGAACTTAATTGGAGATCTATTTTACAATTAAATGTTTCAGCATAGCTCGATTAACATAAGACAATATTTGAAGTTTGATATTTTAAGACCAACCAACAGAGTTTAGTGTTTTATAGAAGAACTTAATTGAACTTAATTTTAAAAGATTTTGGTGCCTGGAAAGTTGAATACGCAAATTCCGTAGTATAGCGGCGAGAGATACTTAATGCTGGAAATACAATTAGACATAATAACATAGGGTTATTTTGCTTAATTTATCAACATTTAAATAAGGAGTTATTAACGAAAGACACCTAAGCCTAACCTAGTTTCTCGAAACTAAACATGTGTATCAATTTATGGTTGGTACCGTCTGTCCAGTCGCTACATTCCCAATTCTGCTCATTTCTAATTCCCCATTGTTGCTCGTTCTCTCCGTCTGTTGTCGTAGTCCTCAGTCGCTGCAACTGACCGTGTCGGATCCGAGAATTACGTTGCTAAAGAGTAAATGTACTCGTTCTGCCTTGTATACATAACCTTCGCTTCCGTCTGGCTTTAAACTCATGCAACAAATAAATAAATAGAATCTTTAAAATGGCTCCAAGTCGTGACTTATATTATCCTGATATCCATTCGTTTATGTGGTTAAGATAAATCTGTTTGAAAATTTGATAGCGCTCAATTACCACTTGAGAGGGTGCGGCGGAAGCAATGGTACGATAGGCAATAAGCGATTTCGAACCAAACTGGCAAATAAAAATTACTGTATAATTTTCTATTTTATATATAGTTGGTATTTACAAATCATAAACAACTGACATACATTTCATGAACACTTAGTTTTGTTAATCTATTGCATAAAAACATTCACCAGACATTAAATGAGAACAAATGCAGTAGATGAAGTCAATAAATGTCACCAATTTCTAGCAGTTTTAAAAAATAAATGGAGATAAATAATCAAATAAATAAACAAATAGGTAGTCTACCGAAAACGGTCTTAAAACAGGTCGTTTAGCATTGTTCTGCACCAACTGTTTGGTTAATTTAAGTTACCGGAGGACTGGTAAATAATGTCCACAATGTTCTTTGGGAGACTTCATCATACGTAAGTAAATTGTTAAACAAACATATTCCAAATATAAACGTCTAAATAACCTATTACCGGGGTAATATTCGAGGTTTTGAGACTTCCTTCCTCTTTTGCTATTTAAATATTCGTTTGCCATATCCTTTATGGTCTTACGTCGGAAAGTACCAAAGAGTTATAGGTAGACAAACATCGAGTCCAATTCTCATGAGTCGCAATTCTTTCTATTAGAGGGTGTCACCTTCACCGAACGGTTATGCTTATTCATGAATACTAAATAGGTTTTCTGTAGGATGATAATTAGAAGAGCGTTTATTTTTCTACACTGTTGTTATAGAACATGTAGTGTTGTTTAGGTTAATACTTTAGTCATTATATTCCACTATCAATTCGTGTTGACTGCTCAGTTAACTGAGAACACTGAGGAGATTGTTGACGTTATTCGAGTGAATATCACAGTTTGCGCATCGCTAGTTATCCGAAAGTTACTATTTCGTCTACAATTTTACCGCTCGGCTCAATTTCCGATATTCAGCGTATGTAGGTCGGCCAGCGGTCAACTCAGTAGGTCCGCATTGCAAACAACTGTATCTATGACTGCATATTGAACAATGCGCGACCCATTTAACAATAATATTCCCTTCTTTAATACTGACTGTTGACAAAAATTGTTCACTCTCATAAAACACGCCAATTTTTTCTTGGTCCATTTGTAAATTCCCAGCTTTTTCTACATGCTGTTTTCGTCGTGACCAGTGCGTCCAACTGTTTGTATCTCTCCTGGTCCCGCCTCCTCGGACAAGCCACACCCCTTCGGGTAACAGTTTCTCACTATATCAGTGTTCATCTTAGAATTTTCAATTCATCACTACTCGCTTCAACTTCTTAAGCAAATTTATCTCATGCATATTTCTGATTTTCACAAATTCGTCCTCTATTTCAGCAATCCCATCGAGGAAGATCAATTATATTTTTCGCTCAAATCTTTTCCCTCTATATTGCTCAGATGTCTATACAGGATTACAAATGAGAGTCGACTGTGTGGAGAAGAGGTTCGCCCTCCTCTTCGCAAAGTACAGGTGAAAAATCTACAACTTTCTCACTTTTGTTTTACTCTTTAAATTTACTCATAAGTTTAGTATTTAACGTATTTTGAAATGAAATGTCATATTTTTACGGAAATTACATTGAAATGTGTTGGATCTTGTAATAATTACAATAATCACTCATATTTTGCACATTGTGCATTTCCCTTAGTTCGTGCTCTCTATTAATTGATGGTCTAACTATAGGTGATGATTTTAGCAGAATCGTTGTCCGATGTCCTATCCCTTTTATTATTATTCCCGTTCTTATCACTAGTGTTCTCTCGACAGGATTAATATGGCATAGTCAAGCATTCATGAAGGTGAGGATCAGAGCTGGGTCATGCTAGAGCAAATAATGATACGCTTAATATTCTTATATACAAAGCGCTTAACTTGAGTCAGCTACGAAATTATTTGACATCAGCTGATGCTAAATCTAGGATGAGCTTGAATTGTATACTCCGACTGATGCACAAGCACGATACGAGTTGCAGCAACTGGACCATCTATTTCATATCAACGATTCTGATCCATTCTACGCTACTAGGAGGTGATTTATTATTTACTTCATATATATATATGCGCTTTCTCAATTTAAACTCTATACAACTATTTATATGTGTTTATTTGTTTGTTTTTTATAAAAATGAATTGTAAGAAAAAGTGAATTACACCTGCATTTGTTGTCCTTTAATAGCACCATTCACGCTGGTATTTTGCAGTTACGTCCGCAGAGGAATGTACAAAAAGCTAATAGAATTGCACACACTACATCCTCAAGTGTCTTTTACGTGAAATTTACGCCTCACTGTATTTTCCATATTTCAAAAAAAAAATCACCATTTATTCTAAGCCTTTTCACTATTTAGTCGGGTTAAGCATTGTCAAACAATTTCATTCAATGCCAAATATGATTTTTTTATTTTCCTACACCTCATCTTTAATTTGTAAACTATTTATAATAATTTATTTTATTGTAACCATATATATAGTGGGTTAAATGTAGCATTTAGATGCTAAGGCGAGAAGAAGAGAAAAATGATTAATATGTTGAATATGAAAGAGGTGTGAATAAAACGAAATAGAACTAGAAACTGGAGTATCATGAAAAAGTTGTGCTTTAGATATGACATAAAACGTGCTGGTTACATTATTGTCACTCATCGGGAGGAGGATGAGGATATCTTAAATCCACTTGTAATGCATGCAGCAATGCAACTTTGGGGTGTGGTACAGGTTCGACTTGCTTAAATCCTCTATAATTGATCATACGCTTTAATGACTAATTTTATAAAAATATTATGCATCTCGAACTTAATCCGTCAATTTTCAGTCATTAACCGTCGAAGATCATCTAGATCGTCATATTAATTATCCCAGCATTTGTGTCAAATTTCCTATTCCACCTGAGTTCAGCAAAGCTCTTCATGCGCTGTTTAGTCCTAATATGACAACGTAAGTATTGTTAATATCTGCTATTAAAAAATAATTGTTTACATTTTTCTATTGAATTAAACTGCCTACTTCTTGATGTCGGATGCCACTTATTTGTTGTGATTTTTGAGGAAGTGTCTTAATCTACGACAATCTCACTTAGCCAGTGTGAAGAGAGATTTCTAAATGCTGTATTTGCCATATAGTAGATATGTGCTCTTTGTGCGCTGCTCTCCTCTGCCTAACAATCGCTTTCCATCCTTCTGTCCATTTATCTGAATTTTTATTTGTTCTTGTGGACTTCTTAATCTTCGTGTAATCTGGTGGTTGCGCACTACGGTCAGTGAGAAAAACACCGCCGATGCAAAAGGCAAAAACTCCTCGAATGAAGCAACAATGCATATCATAGCAAGACAACCATTGGTTAGTCAGCTCTTAGTCATTGAGAGCAATGAAAAATCTGTTCTTTGAACACCAAATTATGTCACGCTCTCGAAATTTCTGAGACGTTTCACGAAATCTCAACGGTGTTCAGAGTATTTCATCAGTTCATAAATGCACATCTTTTCATATTTCTATTTATCTCAGCTAGATGATGATGATGATGATCACAGTGATGGCCATAATAGAAGTAACAATAGTAATGACGATGATAATGATTAAATGGAAATAATTATGGTAATAATGGCAATAAAAACAATAGCAAATGGTATTGACAGTTACAACAATTATGTTATTTCAAGTCTCTTAGATAAGTGTTACTGCTTTTATTCTACTTTTTATACGGCCAAAAAGCGCCGAAAATGAGACTAGAAGTGGAAAAAGGGGACCAGCGGCAAACATTACCAGAGCCAAATTTAACTTGCTGAAACTATTTATTGATAGTTTCTGTAATTTTATTTCAGTGTCCTTTACGACAACTTCCATAAATTGTGCATTTCTTCAACGTTTACAAGTATTTTTTCCTATAGAAGCACGTACCTACGACGATGTTAGAGAAAGAAATCTGATCTGTTTGAGTTCGATGGAAATGTCAAAGTGCGCCACTAGTCAATAATGCACACGGATACTCGAAATCTCTGAAATACTCGAAAAACGACGAGCGAGAAAACTAAGCGTGATGACTGGAAGATTAAGGCCTAAAATATCTTCATCAAGAATAATGACAATCCCGCATTTTGGCGGTTTCTACTTTGGAGAGCGTTTTTAAGATTAAATTATGATGTAGGAATTAGCAGTAAAGCTAATTTACTCTATAATTTGCGCTTATAACAGTCTAAAAGTTAAAAAGCATATTTTTGACTATAATGGTACATAATTCAAATGTTTCTTATGCTATTAGCGATATTTTTACAGACCTGATGAGATTTGTGTGTCCAATCCTCTAGTAGAGATGTTCAAACTCCTACTCGTCTCTGATAGATCATTTCTCAATCGGTCAATAGATGAAATGACTCTAGGACAGATATCTGATGCTATCCAATTTGATTCGGGTGGAATGACGCATCTGCTAGGAGGATTGTCTCTCGATAATGAGAGAAGAATCTCAGGTAAGAGGTATTTCTGCATCAGGAATTTCTTTAAAATATGCTATACGATCCTTTATAAATTTGTCGAAATTTATATTATTAACTTTCTCAAGGCGCTAAGGCAATGATGTTGCCGTACGCACTTCGTCACTCCTCGCAAGCTGAGGACTGGCTAGCAGAAAAGTGGGAACTTCGACTGGCTGATTTTTTACTGCAGGTTAGAGCGCTGAAAATAACTCAACACATTCACAAATTGATCAACTATTCTAGATGTAAGAAACTAGTATTTTGCTTTACAGTACGATTCGCCTGTTATACGAGCCAGTTGGTGGACTTATGAGACATTGGCCGCAGAAAGTGCGCGAGACAGAAATCAGCTCATAAAGTACGATACATAGGAAGGATAGGGGGAGAGAGTGGAAAGGAAGAAAGGAATGAGAGTAATAATTGCGTAATGCAAAATGAACATACAATATATATATATATACATATACATATAGCATGCTCGGTCCTTGCTTTGTCGCTGTCTCTCTCTATACAATACTATTATGCTGTGTCTGCTCTTGGAGAAGATCAAGGCCATGGTATTTCATTGATTTTAATAGATCAAAAACAACAGAAATTTAGAAAAAAAAGACCTAAAATGAATATTTATTATTTTAGGCTAGCAGTTGGTGGAGTGATTTCAGCTGCAATGGCTATTTCTTCAGCAGTTGGTCTTCTTCTTCTTCTCGGCTACGGCATGACCAGTGTCGCCTATTCTATGCCATTCATTGTATTCTGTAAGTTTTTCTTTTCTTTGGGCATGTATTTTTTTCTGATTAATTTTTACTTAGTGAATGGTAAACTTGATCGACGAAAGCGAGTAATTTTGCCGTCCTGATATACTCGATTCTCGTTTGTGGCTGTCTATGTTTTTCTCTAATCGGGGAGTGTGCAATTCGATACTTCTTGCTCTTCTGTTGTTCATACTCAACCACTCATCTACAAATTCGCACCACAAGTAGCGCCAAATGATCTGCTTGCAACCAGTTCATGAAAAGTGCACTTACCATTTATTCAGAAACAATTGTCATTTGTTTTGCATCCACTACGTTATTTATAGTAAATAATGTCCTAAATTATGATCCACGCAAGGAGGCAGTATTTTTTGAGCTCAACGTGTAACATTATTTCGGCAATTTGAGGAGTCCCGCACGACTATTTGCTTAGTGCTTAATATTTTTTCAAGATTAGCTAGAACAGCGGGATTTCAAATGTAAAAATTACAAATACATGTTCTAGAAAACTGCTCAGAAATTCGAAGTTCTTAGCGTGTCAAGTTAGACTTTACCTTATGTCACTGAATAATCACATCGGTTATCCACATTTGAGCAATAATAACGCATTTTATATATCTATTTTCTGTTTAGCAAGACAAATCAATAAACTACTTGGTTTTTTTCTACATTAAATTCTTACCTCAGTGTTACTTTAGAATCCGAATAGAAATAGCTAAGTGTTGAAGTCTAGCATTGGTGTGGTGCTACAACCACCAATTGCATCGTGTCACCCCGGTATGCGGAAATAAATAATTAATGAACTCTTAATGTAAGGCGTAAAGAATTACTCGAGTAGCCTCCACATAACTACATTGGCAAACATAACACGGTAGACATTTATGTGTTGCAACGTACGGTCGCTGTCAGTGGATAATCTACGAGCAAACAAGGTGGAAGAGATGGCCCTGAAGGCGCTATACACAAATACAAGCCAGGCCAGAAGAGGGACTATGTAATTGTTCTACTGCTTCAGATGACCATTCCTCTGATTCGAACTAATATTCTGCATTTTTAGCCGTTGGAGTGGATAACGTGTTTATTCTACTGTCTGCCTGGCGTTCCACTCCATCTGACGCCTCACTGGAGCATCGCATGGAAGAAACGTTTGCAGATGCTGCAGTATCTATTACAGTAACCTCCTTAACAGATCTTATCTCTTTCGCAGTTGGATGTGCGACACCTTTTCCTAGTGTGCAAGTGAGCTTATTTTTAAAAATTTTCCAGTTTTGGAGAAACATTCAGTTGTACTTAAAGCAATAATTAAATTTGCAATAGGATAATTTTTAGTTTTGAACACTTACAAAGATAAATTTAATAAATAAATGTTTGGCATAATTATGAAGACAAAAAAACGCGGGTAGTAGTTTGGTTACAATGCATAACTATGGTATTCCTGGACATCAGAGTAAATTTGTGAAAGAAAAACGAAAAATTCTGTGGATTTTACAGATGTTTTGCGCTTATGCAGTCACTGCAGTGGTGTTCACCTATGTCTACCAACTTACCTTCTTTGCGGGAATCATGGTTTACACGAACAGACGGGAGATGGACAACAGAAATTGCATCACATTTAGGAAAATAAAGAAGAATATTGGTTCGTGATAATTCATTAATTCATTTTTCAGTACACAAATTGACTTTCAGAAATCTCTTACGTAATATTACTTTTTTTAGACACGTGGAATATGAAAAATGATCATTGTGATCGTAGTTTTGAGAAGAACCACTTTCTATCGAAGTTTTTCCGTACTACTTACTCTGACCTCCTGCTTAACCCAGTAGTTCGCCTCTTCATTATCAGCGCTTTCCTCGCCTATTTGGTACGTTTTTGATGATTCATGATTTTCTTGACACTAAATATTTGCGCAATTTAATTTTCGATAAACATGCTTAGTCGTCTTTAGGGTATTGCCACCTGGGGTTGTACGAAAGTGAAACTAGGGTTAGAGCCGAACGATTTACTTCCTGACAATTCGTACGGAAAGAGGACATTGCGAATGGCTGAAAAATATTTTTCAGGTAACAAAAATATCTAAGTGCACTCGAAAACTTCATGTACTTTTTCGTTCAGACTACGGAAGCTCCTTGCATGTGTGGATGTACAATCTCTCCCGCATTGACATTGGTCCAAGGCGATTGTGGGTTGTCCTAGAAAAAGAAATTGAGCTTTATGAGCATACGGAGTTCACAGGAGGCAGCGATTCATGGTTAGTTAATGTGATTAAAAAATATAATATCTTAAAATCTTTCCGACTTTAAACACGAATATTTTTCAGGCTCCGTACTTTCCTTTTATTCGTCAAACAGGCTGGCCTACTCATAACTCCCGAAAATTTCGTCTATACCTTAAAGAATACATTCCTCTCTCAACCGCAGTTTGAAAAATATAATCGGTTAGTTGGAACAAAAAGAAACAGTTTCTCTAAATATAAATTTGAATTTAGCAGGTAAAAAAGTTAAAATTGCTGTAGTTTTTTTTCATCATTATAAGAAATTATAGTTTATAATTCGACCTGGAAGTTTCTACTATATAATTAATGATATATAAATATATAAAAGTCTCTTTTTTTGGTTTTATTAAGTTTTCTCTAATTGATTGAATAGAGACAATATTATTCGTTGTATATTGAGTTTTTTAGCTTTGTTATTAACCATTACTGGCTGGTTTCTTCTAGGGATATTGTTTTCGATGTCTCCGGTTACTTCCTCGATGCATCTCGAATCCCTGTTCAACTTCGGCATGTAGGATCTGCCAATCAAAGCAGGGCCATGCACCTCTTCCGTCGTCTAGCAGAAACGAGCGAACTACCCACTGGAGTATATGCCGATTTTTTCCAGGTAAATTTGTCAGTAAAACTCGCAATTAAATTTAAATTAAATTTCAAAAAACTATAGTAAATTAGGAGAAATAAAATAGCTACGTTCGTATAAACTGTATATACTTTTTTCATTCTTTAATTACATAATTTATATAAATAGCTGTTTAAATTGTTTTCAATATTGCTTCTAGTTAATACTAAATATTTTCTTATAGTTCGCTGAACAGTACAACGCCGTTTTACCCGGAACTCTTTCATCCATCGCTTATGCCGGCATTGCAGTTGTTATCGTCTCTCTTGTTCTGATTCCTGAGCCAGTCGCCAGTTTATGGGTGAATAATTTGATTATGAGGATTTATACAATATTTCAACTTTTGAAGCGACTTTACCAATTACAGCTTTAATACGATTATTTCCAGGTCTCCTTCTCTATTGTGTCAATTAACGTTGGCATACTGGGATTCATGACGTTTTGGAGCGTGCGTCTGGATTTTATTAGCATGGTCACTATTGTCATGTCCATTGGTTTCTGCGTTGACTTTGCAGCTCATCTCGCCTACAATTTTGCAAAGGTCAAATAAACATTAAATAAGGGAACTAAAGTGGACATTTCTTGTATTTTTTCATCGTTGATGGTAAAAAATGTACAACTTATAGTTTCGTATTTTAGGGCAAAAATATTTGCGCATCTGAACGCATGCGTAATGCACTGTACGCAGTAGGTGCACCAATTCTCCAGTGTGCGTCATCGACTATTCTCGGAGTCTCTTTTCTAGCTTCGGCTGAATCTTATGTCTTTAGGAGTTTTCTGAAGACTATTATACTTGTCATCTCTCTTGGTATGTGTTAAGATATTTATTGAACTAAGAAAAAAAGTAATCAGTTACTTTACAGGAGCTCTGCATGGACTCGTTATTCTTCCGGTGTTACTTACAATGTTTCACTGCGAGAAAAGGGATAAAGACGAACTAGAGACAGAAAATGTTGAAAAGTTGGAAGCACAATTACAGTATCCTCCACGAACAGCTTCAATTCAGTATCTAAGCAGTCCCGATTTGTACACACTTTCTTCGTCAGAATATGCATTGCCCAATATGGATTTAGCGAATTTTGCAGAGAACAAAATGGATAAAGGGAATGTATTATTTCCTATGAGAGCTAAGCTGAAGTATAAGAGATCAAAAAGCAAAGATGACCTTTCGCTGTCAGGAGTATCGTGCTTCTATCATAATTCCGTTTTACATGATAGGTAGAAGTCTAGTATAAATAGACGAAAAACACACGAATCACACGGGTTGGATGGTTTCAATTACATAATTTATGGATATAGTTTAAAAATATGCCTAATAATAAGTCAGTATGGTGTTTCTATCTAGTCGGCAGAATTCCTGACATAGTATTATGTATACAGTACCCGACAGACTCCCATAATCATGAGTGCTTTCGTTTTCTATACCGGTATCTTTTTATGTTCTGTGAAGCTTTCATAGTCCAAAAGGAGTCTGTTAAACTATGTTGGTCTTTCTTAAGTTCTATTATGTCCCTATTTTAAAAAATAATGCTCAATTGAGTGCTTTCTTGTTGACTTACCAAGAATCTCTGTATGCCATGAGGATGAAGTTAACTTTAAGAAATATATCCATTGTCATTTTTACGAATAAATATTATTTCTTGGTGGGATAGCGAAATTTTAAATAAGTCTAAGCCTACAAATCCATAATGGAGCCAATTTCGGAATAGTCAATATTGATTTGTTTGGACTGATTTGCTGCATTTCTTAGAAATTGCTATTGCAGCTTTTGTAGCTTTCCGATGGCATTTAAACGTTTAATGTATAAAGTTTCATTGGCAACAATAGACGTGGTGTTCAATTAATTGAATGGAATTCGTTTAGCGACAGAAAACAGTTCCATCTTGGTTGTTAACTGGTTAACGGACGGAAACAAAAAAAATAACTCGATTTGAACGCTCAACCACCGGTTTAACCGGAACCGGCTAAATGGCGTTCACAGAGAAACATTAGTACGAACTGAGAAATCCTTTGACGAACAAAACCAGTTCGGAAACAACCCCCGCAGATGCATGATTTCGGTGGCAGCATACCAGTAACTTTTCGTCTTTTTTTAATTCCGCTAATAATAGAAATACCATCAAACTTTAAACTGATAATGGAGAATTTTATAAAAGTTGGCTAACTAGTTCAATATTTGTGAGAGTTGAAAGCATTTATAGTTCATATTTTAAAAAATTAAGATATCGAAGACGTTGTGATAGCAGGAGTGTTACTAGTAAAATATTAGTTAGGAAATCAGTGAAAATAAGTTGATAGCAAAATTTTATCAAATAAAGCATGAGTAGTTCTCAATATAAAATTCTGGCACTCCAATAGTCTGCGTTGGAGTATTATTTCGAACGTAGTGGTATTTGAATTGATAATTTTGGAGGAATGTCGACTGAAAACAGTGGAGATTTGCATAACTAGAAACCGTCTGACATTTTGTCACTCTTCTTTCACCTACCTACTGTCGATGAATGACCGAAGATGACAGTTAACTATAATTTATCTGTTTCCACGTCGCGTCCGTGGACTTTCATTCGACTTTTTTTCAGGTCTGTAAATGCGTCTCATAATATGTATACATTTCTAAAATTTTAGACAATATTGTCAGTTTTAATAGCTTGAAAATTGTTACATGACTATGGTGTCTTCTGAAGAACGTCGAAGGAAATTCCAGGTGGAAGGGATCTGTATGGAAAGCTGTTTGGATTCAGTATATCATCTGGCTTGCGCTCTTCTTGATTGTTAGTGTATTGTACAGATTTGTGTTTAACGATTGGCAGCAAAAGTTAGTTTATACGAATGGTTTATTTTTTTCTTAAATATCTAGATTTTTGATAGTGACAGTATATTACAATGAGACCAATTTCGAACACTTAATGAATAATGTTAATTTTAAGAAGCTTTACTGCATTGGTTGATTTCTCGAATTCGCGTCTTAGCTATATTCCTTTGGATTTGATGCTCGGATTTTTTGTGGCAGGAGTCTTGAAGAGATTCTGGTACCTTTACAACATCATTGGATTCATGGACAAGTATGAAATTCGTTTTGATTAATAGTGAAGAAGAATGTGATGCAGGAAATTAGTGGAAAAGTTTCATAGAAATAGGCTTAGGAATATCATTCACAGTATTGGTCTTATGACGGCACTCTATGTTCGTGGAACTTCGGAAAGAGCACGGCAATACCGTCGAAACATTGTTCGCTACTGTCAGCTGACACAAGTTCTAGTCTTCCGCGACTTGTCAATGAAATGCCGAAAGAGGTTTCCTACCCTTGACACCGTCGCTGCAGCTGGTGGGTAAACCATGTATTTTAAATAAAAATTGTCTTACAGAATGTGTTATTTGTTCACATATTTTATATCTTTCAATTCAATATTAATTGAAATACCCAAAACACAACGTATTTGGAAAAATCATTTTCGAAATGTGAGAGCATGAAAAATATTTTTGCAGGATTCATGATGCCACACGAGAAAGCAAACTTTGATGGCATACAATATAATTATAATAAATACTTTCTTCCTTTTAACTGGGCATGGGCTCTCATCTATCGAGCTCGACAGGAGGGTCTCATAGAGAGTGATTACTATGTGACAGTTTTGTCCGAAGTAAGGGAGTAGTTGGAGCGGGTACTAATTAGAATTTCTAATTAAGAACATTTTTAAAAACTAATGTTTATTATAAAGTGTATTAGTTAGGAGGTTAAAAAATTCCGCACTGATCTCGCATGGCTATGTAACTACGACTGGGTACCCCTACCTATGATATACCCGACAATCGTTTGCCTAGCTGTCCATATGTACTTCCTCGTGTGTGTCGTTGCAAGGCAGTATGTAGATGGATCCAAGTTCGAGGAGGATACGGTATATATTTAAATAAATAACTTAAGTAATTGACTAGTGTAAATTATGTATATATGTAAAGCAAATTAATTTAATCATTTGATATATTAATATTCATACTTTAAGAGTGTTTTAGATTGACATGGTATTTCCGTTCATGACGAGCATACAATTCGTATTGTATATGGGGTGGTTAAAGGTAAATAGGCATTTGATTAAGACAATTCTAATTTGAACTTGAAATGATTAAATGTTGTTAGGTGGCGGAAGGTCTTCTCAATCCTTGGGGAGAAGATGACGATGACTTTGAGACGAATATCCTCATCGACAGAAATCTCACGGTCAATTGATAAATAGGCCAACTATTAGATCCATCATTGAGATGCAGCCCTCATTTCTCAGTTTTCCACGGATGTTTACATTTTTAAGATGGGTTTGAAAATTGTCGATAATGGATATGGTCGAACACCCGAACTACGAAAGGACACCTTCTGGGATGACGAATGGGTTCCTCTATATTCTGAAGAGAGTGCTCATGAAAAGAAATATGAGCAGCACGAAGGATCGTTGAGCCATATTAAGTTTGTTCTTCGTCTGTTAATCAAATTTCAAATTTTATCACATTGTTATTGGCTGTTCTATTTTTAGGTTAGCGAAATCAGTGTCACAAGTAAGAATGGTTCCTCTCCATGGAAGTAATTCAAACCTTCAACGAAGATCCAGCTCTGTTAAAGAGAGAATAGTCCCTGTAAAACCGTGGGTAGTTTCATCTTAATTTTTATAATAAGATGAATTTTTTGTAAGCTCGTATAATATAACTGTCTTATTTTAAAAAGATCATTAAATGAGATTTCAGTGAAGAAGTGTCCAGAAAAACATCGATTAGCCAATTTATTTCGAAATCGGCATCAAAACTCAGCCTCCATGGGGAACCAAAGAAGGTCAACTAAAACAATGATTGTAGTGGGGACTATGTAGTTAATGGCTCATTTCAGACAAAGAATACTTTGAAATGCAAATCTAAATCGTATAAAAAGTCGGCAAATTAAAAAAAAGAAGTTTTATATTAGTTAAACATGCTAACGCAAGTAAAAAGTCTAGAATTGGAAGCAACATGTTTTCTATTTTTACTTAGTTGATATCGAATTTGTTTTGTTTAATTGGTATGCAGCAAATGCTGTACATTCATAGAACAGTATAATAGGTTTCACTTTTTAATCCATTCAGCAATTCAATAAACTTTTATAACTGGAACTATTCTGAACAAGAATAGGAGAGGCAAAAATATCGTTTTATTATTTATTGTTCGATTGAGTTTTTAATGAGATTTTGCAGAATTTGTCGGCACCACGAAACCTTGACCGATGTCACCAACGCAGTCAGTCGGCGAAAGAAACCAGTGAAACGACAATGAAGATGTTCGAAATCGGAGATCGTGACGTTCGAATAGGTAACGAGAGCTCTCAAGAACCTGTGAGCGAACGAGGGAAATTGTCATATTTTCACATGTATAAGCATTCACTGAACATGTAAGTGACGATCGGATCGCATTAGCCACAACTGGTTCAGCGATTGGAAAAAGACGGAAAGGCTAAAACATTCAAATTGTTAGCTTTCGTGTTCCAGCAATAGATGCCCTCGAGAGCAGCAAAGCTGAAGCAAAATCTAAGGATGAGGGAGAGAACGAATGACTGCGATTCGAACTTATTTTATTTGTTATATAAATATCTACCCTTATTCTCAAGACTATTTCATTGCTAAATCGTTCCTCCATTCGAATTTCTCTTGTCTTATGTGTTTGTTTGTTCTTCCTTTTTTTAAAAATGATGATAAATGAATGATGATAAGAATTAGACTGCTGCATTTTAAAGACGAGTCAATCGTCTGCTTTTGATGGCATATTTTGTTAGCCAACCTTGATCTTCTATTACATCTCTCTGCTACTATCTCATTATGGGCTGTAGACTTGTCGCTGTTTTGTTCCCGATGACACGATGGCCTTTTCCAGTTTTGAGGTGTTTTCAACATGCCTGCAACATGTTTCGTACATTATCCATTATGCTTTCTGGTTCAGAGGTGCACGCTACTTTTTGCATCTTCATTGGGTCAGAAACTGTTCCTGTTCAGTCACAGTACGCGATCACTCTGCGCCGGAAATTCTCTCCACTATGCTTTTTTATGTATTTCTTGCTTGTGTTTCGATTCCGTTCTGAATTAATATGTGAATTATTCTCACTTTGCTCCCCTTTTTCCTCTTTCCTCATCTCCCCTATCTACTTTCCAACAAATTCGACTCTTTTTCAGTTAGTGGGTTATTCTTGGGCGGATCTTCAGTTTGTTTGTACTTCTGTTTCGTCTTACGAAATACCACGTGCAACTGTGACCTCTGTAGTCTCCGCTTTTGTAGTGTGTCTTAACAGGAAATTCTTCGGCGAGCCGCTGTCATTCTGGATGTACTTATTTTCTTCTCGCAGTTTCACAAAGCACGTGATAATCGGGGTGGCTACTGAAAGTATTTAAAATAGAATTTTGTAACATATTTGTTCATTTATTGGCCATCTGACTGATGCGGCTTCTAATTTGGTGATAGTTTTCTGGTTAATGTTTTTCTACTTTTGTTGTTTTGTGATTTCTGGTGGTGCGTGATTAAGCTGGAGATTGTTTCTGATAGCCTGTTGTTAATGACAAAACCCGTTGAAAGTAGACGACTGGCTGGATCGTATATCTCTGTTTCAATTGCGCATTCGGGAAACCTCCACTCATAGCTGAATGATCCCATCCTTTTGCCCGTGTAATCGTTATTAAGTACTTTTGAGCATTTCCTTCCATCACCTTTAGACTTAATTCATTTATTTTCTAATCATTAGACAATTATTATTTTATAACTGATTTATACTATTTAACACTTCATCTATCCATGCCTTCTTTACCACTTCAGGATCCCCTGAAATTTGTATTTCCTACTAAAATTTACCGATCTGTCTACTTCCAACAAATTGATCACGTTACCTTCAAAGTATTCTGAGCAATAGGGAAAAAAACGACATCTTCCACGTCGCTTTCATTGTCCTTTTCTGCGGCCTTCAGTCCCCTTCACGATAGAAGCGATCATGCCTATTTAACACTTAATTTGGCGAATAAAATACGGTCACGAAAATAGATGGAAAATCTCTACGTTGACCATGTGAAAATTCTAGAAAAGACACTTTAATTTCTTAGTGGTCTTCCTAAAACCTAGCACGATTAAGTGGTGTATATGATGACATACCAATTATTTTTATGCATTAATGGAAAAAAGAAAAAACTAAATACAATAATTTTGATGAAGCATGGAATAATACTACAAATAGTAATAGCTTAATAGTAGTTGGAGGTTTTTTGAAAAAAAATTCAAATATTTACTTCAGTTAATGCTATTTATCTAATAGGTTTCTTTTTCTGGTAGACTCACGCCTGGAAAGGGGTCAACACAATTCGCCTACCACAGAGAAAGCAAATACAATCAGCTGCAAACCTGCAACAACACGTTTCTTCTCTCGATATTAGTTTCCCTTTCCAATAGTAGTCCAGAGTCTTTCCTGTTCACGTCGAAAATTTCTGGCAACATTGTAGAGCCAATTAAAATGACATATGAACCGGAAAATCGGGGATTTTAGGGTGAGTCAACCAAAATCCCTAGTACACCAACGCTTAGATAATTTAAGCCTAAGCCTAAAAATCCTACCACAGATGCCAAATAAGACATGTCATCTTTTATCAGCAACCAGAAGAAAAATTCAGGTCTTTTCACGTATTCGTCTTGATCATTAATCTTAATCAGTCTCAACCGTGATTGCTCGGATTTTCTTTTCCGAACCAATAGTACTAGTTAAAAATCGAACTAATGTATTTCAAGACAAACACTTTTCATGCAATTTGTGCAGAAAGCAATCTCTTTTGTGTCATTGATCTAACAGAGCTTTCTGTTATTGTTATGCGACGAATTAGATTTTGTAAGACCAACTAAAATAAAGAAAAGGTTATATTCAGTAAGGAGAAGCCAACGGGATCCATATCTAATAAAGTTTAATTCCGCTGTTTGGGACACATCCTAATCGCAGTCTTCTAGCCAATTTCTCTGTGAGGTTTCTTTATTTTTCTTCATAAGATCTCTACTAATTGAAAAATGTCTTCTATCAGATTATCATCAATTCAAGCGTAATTAGAAATTTTAAGACCTCAATTACTTAATTGATGTTTAAGGCCAGCACTAACGTCTTGTAGATAAATGCAGTTTACTTTCTGCTCTTCTCTTCAAGTCCTATTTATAAAATAATTATTTTAAATTATCCTATTTTTAATTACGGTAGAAGTTTGTGATAATAAATGCCATAGTTCGGCTGATAAAATCAAGAAAAAATGTATGAATAAGAAATCTTAATAGCATCAGAATTAAATCTTTTCTGAAGCACTTTAAATTTAAACCTTTCAAGATTTTATCCAATTAGTCATCCAACATCAGTTACAACTGTGTAAACTCAGCGCTGTTTAACTTTAGCTCTCAGATTTATTTAACATAACTATCTAAATATTTTTTCTACTTTTTTCTTCACATTTCTCAGCCAGTCTTTCCATACACTACTTCACCCTTATTTTACCAACCACTTTTTTGTTTATAATCCTTCCTCTTTTCAATAGTATGTTCTCTCTCCCTTGTACCTGCTTTCTCTGAATGCTTTGTTTCTCTTGGTTCCAGCATTTCTCTCTGTCTTCCACTCTGTAAATATAGCTCTTGTAGTCCGTTCGCCATTTTGTTTACATTATTGTGCGAACTACTAACGTCGTTACATACATATAACTTATACATATATATGTAATAGGTGTCTTTCAATAAAGTCATACTATTTTATCTTCTTACTGTAGCATATACTCATTTTTTTCACTTAAACAAATATTACGTAATATCTCGTCATGTTGATGCTAAATGACTTAATCGAAAATTGAGATAATATTTTACTAATTCTGTCTTTCAGTGTAACATCTCATAAGTGAACTGATCGTTTATATAGTGTTCTCACTCAGGACTGGTTCCTATCCATAATCATAGTCGGTGACACCTAACTCGGTCTTACCTTTCAGGTAACTGTGTTTTTTCGTTTCGTGCACTTGAGTCAGTGATTTCATTGTTGTTCTATTAAAAAAATTATTCTCTGTGATGTACAGAGATTCTGAAGATCAACAATATTGTTGCCCTTTGAGTTGTGGTCACGTGCTCCGCCGTCGTCAAAAACACTCGTTATCTTCTCAGTCTATAAGCCTCACACTTAGATGTAAGCTGCGAATATTTCTTTATCCATAAGAATTTCACGATTCTCGATTGTAGTATTATTTCTCAATATGACCACCCAACTAGAACTAATAACAAATATTGTGCTCGGAGTCATGCAACCAAGCATTTATTATGATGATGAATGGTTACTAAATTTCCGCTTTATCCATATTTCCTTAGGTAATTCATACTTCATGCTCAAGTTTTTTTTGAGAAATTTCATACAAAATTTTATCGAAAGAAGATAGTAAATGCACTAGGCTTAGATAGCAGTAAGATTGATGAGCAACTAGATGTGGACGTATGAGTTGTTGTATATTTAAAATTGATGACTTAGGTTTAGGAAAAGAGTAACGAAAATTTTCAGATGAACAAGTGGTTTGAATACGAGTCTGGTCATGCCTGGTGTGAAAGTGCCTACAAATATCAAACGTTACCTATGGTAGCTGAATTCGGAAATACAGTTAGTATTCTCGATAGCTTGTTAATAATGACTTGAAATTATAGGATGAAGAAAGTTATAATCTGTAAATCTACATATATAGAGATGTCAAATTTACCGCTGAACCTTGTTAAATATGAAATAGTTGCACACAGCTAACTCCACGAAACAATTCATAGTTCAACATCCAAACAACGAACAAACACAGCATGTCAAACAGCTAAGAGACGCTCGATTAAACGAGCAAGAACTCAAATAAGACAAGTTTCACGAGCCGAAGTACTCCCACAATAAGGCAGACAGAGGAAATACACGATAAATAGACTCAGATATCCAGGCAATTATGTGAAAATGAATTACTATTAGGTTGCTTGATCTGTGTCTGGAAAAAACTCGAATATCAGGAAGTCTTAACTCGCTTGATCTCACAAACCGCAAATGAATTTCACTATGCAATAAATAACTAAACTGTTATGTCTAGGTTACAAATCTGCCAATAATCGTGTTGCCACTGCTGAACGCGATGATGTTGCGACGGTATATTAGAGAAGTTAACGCTGGACTTATTGTGCCGCAACTTCTTCTTACATTTAATGGTATCGCCTCTACTTATTATCACGCTACATTAAATCTTTTCGGTGAGTAACAAGATAGATATTTAATACTTAGTAGTTATTTATATTTAATAGATTTAACAAAATTTAGAGCTATTTAGGTCAGTTAGTGGATGAATTATCATTGGTTTGGATCATTAATATGTTTCTCGTTGTCTACGTGCCTGTCATGAAATGGTTTCCGCGAAAATTTAGCGAAAAATTGTTAGTTTTCATTTGATTTGTAGTATAATTCTATTTTCCAAATACTAAAATTTCTTTCCTTAAGGATTATCTTCCGATGGATAATAGTCATTTTGACCGCAATCTTCTCCGGTCTATGTTTTCTTGAACCAAACCTCAACGCTATAGCATTAATGCTGTTTTCCATACCCGCTGCTGCTGTCATATACTATGAAGGAACACAGTAAGCCACGGGAAATTAGATGGTGATATAAAAAATTTCAGAGATTAATAGTAGTATCCTAGCTCTGGTATCCCGGACATCGAGTCATTTCCCCGACGAATCATGATCTTGTGGTCCACAGCCTTTTCTTTCTGGTTTGCTGATCGACTGCTTTGCGATGTATGGCTATGGATAGGTAGCGTTCTTTTGTTATTATGGCTTATAACTAAAAATTATAAAACCATCCAGTTGTAGGAACTCCATATCTTCATGCTTTGTTCCACCTATTGGCTGGGGTGGCTGGTTACACAATCTTCGTTATGTTCTCAATGATTGACATAGAAACAAGAATAAATGTGCACAGGTAGATCAGAGCCCATAACGCCAATATTCCAGTTATTCAAGAAACTACAAGTAAATTTTAAGGTTTTCCGCAGCTGTGCGTTACTTCCCTGACAAGAGTGGCTCACTGTTCTCATTCCCCTACATATCACTTAGGGAGAAGGCTGAGTAAGCAACAGGATGCGCCAATTCATACCTTACATTTGTCAAGTTGGCGTGACTAATCACCTAATGACGTCGCTATTCTCACATTATGTGCACCCTTCCTTCATGTCTGGTTGATCTCATCAACGACTGCTTTTGATGTTCTATTGTTCATGAGTGCGTTACTATTATTGCTTAGTTTCACTCTCAGTTAGCTTATCTTTAGTTTAATTGAAATACATACTTACAGGTCTTGAGTAATGTGGCTATTAACACAAAATAATTGTTTGTTAAATTAGAATTATTCCAATAAACACATAAGGGATTTTTTTAGGTACATTATATTCAAGAACGAAAACAAACTAATCCTGGTGTGAAGAGATAGCTCTCTAGAAGACGTATTTATCTGTTCATAGCTTTATTTTTTGAGACGTGATTGCAAAGTTTTTGTGATTCTCGCTTATAAATTAGGTAGTTATTCAAATAATTGTTAACTTCATCGTTATTTTTTTAATAGTTGATAATTCCAATAACTGTGCTCATTGTGATCAAATAGTTTCTGCATGTATACTTAATAAATCTTTAACGTTTCATCAGCTACACAAAAAAAAGCTTTCAAATAATCAAATAATAAATTACGGAAAATAGACTATATTCCACAACTATAAAGGCAAATAATCACTAAAACAGGCGACAAGAAATGTCAAACAACAGTAAAGTGAAGATCATCGATATGGACGGATAACCTGCGAAATGCAAAATAACCAAACCATAAAGAATTCTTAAAGCAGATTAATTTTTGTAAAACTAACCATAAATCCTAATGTGATGATGCGTATGGTGTAAAGAGATTTTCACTAAACTGTTGCAGATGTTCCGAACCTCGTACCTCATCATCCAAAAGAGGCAACTTTGTAACGTGAAAATCCTCGTAAAGATCAGCTATCTAAATTAAAAATATTTTTAAGGTGTCGAGTATGAATAGTGAAATCAGCATCTTTTTTTTTCTCAGAAAAAAACTTGATAAATTTTCGATAATTAATCTGAAAGAAAAAACAAAATGCCGAACCTGTTCAAGGTACTTAGATTGAATTCTATATCTAGCCTGACACTTTTTGCACTGTACACACCCATCATTGTCATTGGGAAATAATAGTTGATTTACAATGATGTTATGGGTGTCAATACCCTGAATAAGCAATATTTCTTAAACCATACATTCTTACCAATAACAAAGAGTAACGTTCATTTAACCTGTTTAGTGAGCTCCTGTATGAGTCTCTCTGTTTCATAGAGTGATAGAAATTCAGCTATACAAACACAAACAAATGTAGTGAGTTCCTAAAGATAATAATGTAAATAAAATCAAAGCAGTATAGTTTGGAACAATAAATATTGCAGTTAATATGAACACCCTTAAATATAAACTGAAGCAAACCGGGTCTTTAAACTGAGTATTCATCTTCTTGACTTGCTCTAGAGTATCATTCAGTTTTTTCATAGTATCATCAACGGATAGTTCCCCCATGCCCAACATATTAGAGACCTTTAAACAAAGTACCTAAGATATCGTTTTAAAATATAACAAATAATGGTTTTTTCGATAATAAAGAGTGTGCTAAGTTTAAGATGCACCTGTCCAACCATAGGTCCGAGAGATGACTGAAGAGAGATAACTTTACTAAAAGCCCTTTCAATTATTGAAGGAAACTGAAGGAGCCTCAGAGTATGCCCAGTAGGCGCAGTGTCAAATACAACAACGTCGAAATCCATGGAGTTAATAAGTCTAAATAATCTCCGTTAATATATTTTATTTAGCATAAATAAAATTAGGGGGAAATTCGATTTATTTGAGCAAAAACTTGATCTTTCAAATCATGCCATATGAAAGACAATGTCATCAATAAAGTTCACTATAGCCTTCTAAAGATTGGTCAAAATTAAATACTCTCTAGCATAAAGCAATTTAGCTCATTGAATACCGGATTATTTAATGTTATTATATTGCTTTAAAGTCCTTAAAGGAAAGCATAAACTTACTTCAGCATCTCTGAAAAACTCATAGCTTCATCTATACCAGGAAGACCACCTATCATATTTTGAAAAAGTTCACGTCCCATTGCAGCAATTCCACCTAAACATAAGAAGCCTTTAAAAATTGACTGAACTCGTAAATCAATGAGAATACCAAAATATAGAAATTTCTACAGAATTATACATATTGAACGTCATCCAGCTTTAACATATATAAGAGATTTAACTAATGACATTAAAACTAACCACTGGACTCAGCTAACTGATCTAGACCCGGCAATGTGGTTCCATCACTTGGATTTGAATCTATTTCCTAGGATAAAAAGATTGTTTACTTAAGTTCAAATATTTAACTTTAAAATATTAGAAAACTACGCTTTTGCAAGCAATTCAATTGTGGAAACTAACCAGTGCATAAAGATTGTTGAATCCATTAACCATTTGAGGAACCTTGCTAAACTTCTGGTTAAATGCATCTGAGATATTGTGAGCAGGATCAGTGGAGATAAGCAGTACACTTCGACGAACTTTAGCCAGTTGAACAGCTAAAGAACAACTGAAAGAATAGATGCATCTCTTTCAGAAACAAATTCCTACTTCCAGATGAAATATTAAAATGCAACCAAGAATCAAGTAATATTATGAACCTGCATGTTGTTTTCCCAACACCTCCTTTTCCACCTACAAATATCCATTTAAGTGAATTCTGCTCTATAACATTACGTAAAGAGGCCTCCAGTAATTCGTCCGTCATCTCTTGCTTACCTGTTAGAGAACAATTTTCAAGAATCCTTAGCAGGTTCAATTGGTAAAGTAGATGAAACTGATGTACTTCACTGATTAAACAGTACAAAATACATGTAAAATTAGCTATAGTAGTTTATGCTTTAATACAATAGATCTCAAAATTTACTCCAAACTGTCCCTCTCTTTCGTATTGGTGGATATAACAATATCTACTATACCCAATCGAATATCACGACCTAGCAGAAGTTTGGACATAAAACTATAGTAATAGTTAGATTGTAAAATTTTTAGTGAAAATTAGCTGAGCATAACAGATATAGGACGTGGCAAAGATAGAAAGCAAATAATTACTTTCCCCAAAAAAAAAAGAATATCTGAAATAGAGATTTAAGATAGTTCAGAATATGAGAAGGCAGAAAAGAAATTTCTGGAAGACCACTTATAATACCTCTATACAAATGACAAGCCATACGAGTGAATGATAACCACGTATATCACATTTAGCCAGTTTTATCAACCGGACGACGAAAAAAATTGACATAAATTAATCTTATATTACAACCCGAAAAATTTCGACAAACAAATGAGCCCCTGATCGAGATTTGTTCCACTCTCGTATATTAGCCATGGGAAAAAATAAAAGTATGCTACAACAAAAAGTAAAGCATATCGAATGGGTAAAACATCACTGAAGATTCATCGACGTACTACATTGCATCAAAGTGGAAACGATGGGATTGCTGTTGCCTCTCAACACGGTCTTCTTTCTTTTCTCTGTAGTGTAAAAACGCAACTACCATTAGAAGCATAGCACATACTGACGCGATGACCACTAAGCTCTGTAGATATATGAATATTTTAAATAATTAAGTCATATAGTCTCCAGTTTTATTCTAAAAGTAACTATTGATAAATCACCTGTAGAATCAACTGGGAAGGCGTAACATAAAGTCTACTTTGCCAATGTGTTCCTTCACTTGGAGGCATCACAATGATACGTGAATTAGGAACAATCTGTTTCAGAGTATGCTGTCGAAATGCTAGATTTTCTGCATATCTCGGAGCTCCAATAATTAGCTAAAATCCAATACTTACGAAGCAATATAAAGCTGTAGAAAGAGGCAAATTATTTTATACAAGGGTTATATACCTTATCAACGAAATTCGGACTTCTCCCAAGGCCAAAGAGCACATAAGGTGCCATAAGAGAACGATGGGTAGTGGCGGAGATTTGACATGAAGAACTTTTGAGCGACCCGCCCCATCCATCTGACATACTGAACATGGCACATGCTCCACCCCAGCTCACCCCGGAGCCTGAAACCAAACAATTATTGCTATTAATACAAAAGAGTATGAAAAATATCTTGTATAATACATACCTAATTCATTTGAAGTGGGATTGCACCGATTATCACAAACACTAGTAAATACCTGTACTTTGAGGAATGTCACATCACCTTTATCATCACATAGTATGAAACTAAAATTGAGGTGAATTTTATAAGAGGAGAATTGAGTATATGACTTAAATAATAAATTATCCGAAGATAGAACTGTATTAAAATGTTAAACATGCCTAAATTTGGTTTGTTTATCATATATGTACTCCACTAAAATATCGAGACTTCCATCCTCCTGAACAAGTAGGATTAAATCATAAATTTCCCTATCGTTAAATGCTATTATGAAACTATAATACCTTAAGATCAAAGAATGATGTCATTTTAATATCACTAAGAGCGACCTCTTTCGGTTGTATAAATACACTTTTGTTAATTTCAAATTTCCTGAAAATCATCTTAGTATTAAATACAAAGTAGCACTGCTATAAAAAATATTACATTAAGGAGTGAAGAAAATACCTTGTTCCATTCCTATCACAGTTGTTGCATGAATTGTTATCAATAACTTTAATTTGTCCTAAACCTTGTTTCTCATAAACGGTGGCAACAAGGTCAGGGTAACCATCAAGAGAAAAATCACCAACACGGAACATAACTAATGATTCCTCGTCAGAAAGTAAGTTGAAATTCTGTGAAATAAATAAATATATGATAAAAAAAACCAATGTTTGAGACTATGTATAATGCAAAACCTATTATCAGATAAGATTATTTGGTAGGAAAAATGAATTTACTTCTCACCTGCATGATAATAGCATTTGTTGTCCATCCTCGATTTTTCTGCCAATTTGCTAATTCATTAATCTGCGCACAGTCTTTTTTCCTACAAACCGGCACTAATAATTCAATCCAGCCATCAGCATCAAAATCTGCTGCTATTGGAGCGCCAACAAACTAAAAAACTTTTTTCATAACACCATTTTAAATATTTTTCAAATAGCAATAATAGGTCAAGTGAAGTTTAAAATAATAAAAATTACTTGGTGATCGCCAGGAATAGGACCAATTTCGGTAGGAGTTTCTCTCCAACCACCTTTAAATCGTCCCCACATTTGCATGCTAAGATAATTTCCGCTATCAGTTTTCAGATTTCGCATAAATATAATTTCGGATAAGTGATCACCTGTACCGAAATTGATAAATATTAGATCAAAATTAACTCTAGTATCAAAAAAAGGATACCTGTTAAATCAACAAATAGATGAGGTATTCCTGGATAAGGATCCAATGAAGTGAAACCACTAAAAATTATACGTCAAGCATAACAAGAAATAGTTGCGAGAAAAATTATATAAATAAAAAATTACTAAGATGGATAAACGAACGAAAAGGCAATAGTGCAGTCCTCATTCTTTTTTCCATCCTTGTCAAATGTCATACAAAACATAGAGCCATTAGAAAAAAATCCCAGAACATCATGCCATCCATTACCATCAACATCCACTGTCTGAGCAAATAATTTAACAAAAACTTAAAATAACCTTAAAAAATAATATCTTATTACCATGGCTTGTGAACCCAAAACTGTTAGGAAGTTTTCGGTAAATGAATCACCATGCGAAGAGGAAATCCATATTGAGTGGTTATAACCATCCTTCTTTTTCGTTGACACCTGAAAAAGTAAAGTAATATATAATTAACAGAAGCTAAAAATTATCAAAGTGAAAACTGAAACCAGATCGTCACTAACATAACAATGAATAAAGAATATAAGACGAACTGATTGGTACTAACCAGTATATCCAATTTAGAGTCACCGTTAAAGTCTCCCAGTGAACATTCCACTATGTCTGATCCTACGCTAATGGTTGTAGAGTTAGTGAATACACCATAATCGAGCTGTAAAAACGGCTATATTACTTTCCAATTATTGATTACACTAATCAAACTTACCACATTTAATAATTTGTCATCTTGCAACAATACAGTTAAGTTCTTTCCTTGTTGAACAAGAATATCGGTGTTTCGGTCACCATTAAAATCGCCGAACGCACAAACACGACCATACTGAGTGGGGACATTTTTCCCGATACAATTCACCACGACTATTAACCAGTATAGAACCAAATCATGGAGAATCATTATCGCATCGCTAGAATTGCTGAATTTAAATAAAAGTGAAGAAATTCCAAAGATACAATTAGCGTTTAAAACGCTTACATATACAACTTTTCGGTTAATAAATAATTTGCTAAAAGAGAACAATTAACAAAACTCATAATAACCTATCGATGGAAACTGAGTAAATGTATAACAATTCATTCGTGAGCATCACATACCAGACCAAAAACTACTGAAAACGTATAACGAATTAGCCTATAGAAAAAACCGCAGTAACAAACAGAATAAATCTCCGCAATACACATGTTAGAATAGTTATATTTCATCATAAGTTACAACACAGAATAACAAAGAATCACAGAGCATTTGAAAATCGTTCTTTGATTTTTGGGATTAGCTTGATATGGTCATCGGCACATATTGATACGCAACTATCCAATTTTCCGTTGAAAGTGACCATCTGAAACATAATGGATCAGAGAATATTAGAAATCCTCAATAGATAAAATACAATTCGAGTCCATTAATTATCTCATTTTCTAGGTGGTTCATTAACAAATCCATTAACTTGGAAAATAAACATAGCACATTTGGTAAATAATGTTTTTACTTACCTTCATAAAGCACATTTATAAAAGTACTCTATGAACAATCTAACTGAAACATTTTAAAAAGTTCGCATAGTGGATTATGAATTCGGTAAATAATATCAAGTGAAAATGATAATATCTTACTTGTTCTTCAGTATACTTGTTTACATCTGGTCCAAAGTTTTGGACTTGTCTGTCATAACAGGTCATCGCACAACGAGAGAGCTGATCCTGGAGCAATATTGTTTATATTCTATTTTTCAAAAGTAACAAAGTAAAATCTCTATACCTGAAGTCCACCTAATTCCTTTTCAAGGGTTCGCTGAGCGTTCTTCATTCCTATGTTACATTTCTCTACACAGTTTTCTACTAACTCACGACTGCTGTTCTTATTCTCACAGCACCTATAAGCATCTTATCAACGTCGTAAAACATTACTACTAAAATGATTTTCTAAGATGAAATAACTCACTTGGCAGAACAAAGAAACATCTGCTTCTGCATATCTCTTAAATACTTCCGATCTATTTCATTGATCATTTCATCCACTGCAGTCTTTACTTTTAATTGCGTAGCCTCCATTGTTGATGACGACATATTTTACCCTAAAAAAATATAAATAGTAATTAGAAAATAAACGGAAGACTAGAAATTAATAAAGGCACATAAATACACTACCAAAGCAACACGTTACAATACGTTAAAAAAGTAGGTCCTATTTATATTACTCGTTTATTTTTATTCTTAGGACATTGAATATCGTATCTGGATAAAAGTACTGTTAGAATGAATACCAATTAATTAAAATATAACCATGGAAACACAACAAAACAAGATTGAACTGTAGTAAAAAGAGACTTGGGGATAATGGGGATTATTTCATCGATTTATAGACGATTATATACTTGTGACAGATAAAAACAGAAACATAACATGTATAGACAATACCCACAAGTAGTAAATCCACTGACTACCTAGCGACTACTTCATGTGCACTACCTTCGCCGATGATATTACTAAAACTGTAATTTTTCACCCTGCTGAAGAGAACGAAATTCAGTAAGCTAATTTAAGGTTTTTTCTATTGATCAAGTATTATTGAATAATAATATAGACTATTTTCTACTAAATTGCCATCACTTGAAATAAGTTCCACTTCGATTTGTCGTTGACATTGCATAGAAATGAAATTTTAAGAGGGAAAACCTGTTGTAGTGAGTATAATCATTGTATTTGCTGAACCGGAAAAAGTGAGTCAATATTCTCTTGGCGCATTTCGCGTGCACATGGCTAAATGATTCTGTATATTATATATATGACCTAGATTTTATCAACTAACAACAAAACTCCAGAGATTAATTTTGATGGTGAAAATTCTGGTACTCAAAAGTATTATTTTGAAGAAATGGTTATTATAAAGTAAGTAGTAATATGGTTGCGGTTAATTATTTTCAATGCACCATCATTGTAATAATGAGGTATAACTAAAGTTTGGGCCACTTTTAAACCTTTCCTGCAGCATTTAGCAGAATTTATTTATCTCCCCTTATCTGTATGACATGGCTCAAAATTTAAGTGCAGGGGCGGAGCTAGGGAAGGGATAATCGATATGGAAGAGAATGCGTGAAATAAAAGCAACACGAGGCATTTCTATAACTACTACACTGAATTATATCTCCCCTCACTCCTTCTTTAAAATGTGCCTTTAACTGTACCGTCATGGTATAACCACCTATGGGGGATAAAGTTATTTTAACCGAGGTTCTGGAGGCATCACACCTCACAGAGGCGTATGTGGACCTCACGACAAAGTCACTTATTAAAGAGTAAGTCAAACAAATAGTCTTATAGCACAACATATCAATTTTTTTTGTACAACCCCATCAGAATAGTTTCCAACAAAAATTATTTTGAAATATCAATACTAATCCTAAAATAAGTATTTTTTCGTATACGAATACAATCCCTACTTGTTAAATAATACCCTTCATCTCATATTTTAAGGTTACGCCACGTACGTGAAGATCCCTCAGTGCGTTATTCTGGTTTAGATGACCGAGCTGAACTTGGAGAGCCAGAGGACCAGAAGTCACCTGTTTCTAATGGAAGGTTTACTGTAGATGATGCGGTAGAAGCATTAGGTTTTGGTCGATTCCAAGTAAAACTCAGTCTTCTCACAGGGTTGGCTTGGGTAAGTTAATGTGACTAATTCTTTTGAAAACGAATAAAAAATGTATATAGTCATAAAGCACTGGTTTTCTATTTACGATAATATTTTTATCGTTTATAATTTTCAATATTATACTTAAGTAATGAAAAATTAAATAGCTTAGTGCAATTAATAATGCATAATAGTGTGGTTGCACCAATTATCAGCATTTTCTACTATTTTCAGATGGCGGATGCCATGGAAATGATGTTGCTTTCGCTACTATCGCCATCTCTTGCTTGTGAATGGGGCGTAACACCAATGCAGCAGGCTTTGGTTACCACTTGCGTTTTCAGTGGAATGATGCTTTCCAGTACATTTTGGGGAAAAATATGCGACCGTTTCGGCAGAAGAATAGTTAGTTTCTTAAAAAGAGCTTTAAACAAATTATTAAAATTATTTTTTGTTCCAGGGTCTTATTGCTTCTACTATCGTAGCATCTGTTATGGGCGCCGTTAGCGGTTTCTCTCCTCACTTCTATGTTTTACTTATCTTTCGAGGACTTACTGGATTTGGTATCGGCGGAGTTCCTCAGTCGTCAGTATTTAAATAAAATGGAATGAAATACATTTTTTCAATATTGTAGTTTTCAGAGTGACGCTTTATGCTGAATTTCTCCCGACTGCTCAGCGGGCGAAGTGTGTGGTTCTTATTGAGTCATTTTGGGCAATTGGAACCGTGTTTGAAGCACTTTTAGCTTACCTTGTGATGGATAGATGGGGATGGAGAATGCTAGTTCTTCTTTCTTCGCTTCCACTTGGAATATTTGGCTTATTATCATTTGTAAGATTTTCTTAATTTTCTAACAAAATTTTAAATCTTTTGAAAAATGGCAGGGTTTTATAATATAGCTTATATAACTATATTTGAGAGTCTTGAAGATTATTACATTTTTTGATTATAGTGGCTACCAGAATCGGCTCGTTACGACTTAGCCTCCGGACATCCTGAAAAGGCTCTTCATACGTTGCAGAAAGCAGCAAAAGAGAATAAAGTACGGCTACCAATAGGAACCTTGATAACTGCCCCGCATCATATGGTAATGGCTAGTACTCTTCTATCGGAAAACAGATCCATTTTTGCATAGAATCGTTGTTTTTTGGTAGACGGAACATCGAGGTGACATCACTAACTTACTTTCTTCGGAATTGAGGAAGACTACTTTATTACTATGGTTTATTTGGTAAGCAGCACTAATATGATTAGTTTCTATGTAATCACTCATTTAATGGACAAAATCTCACTATTTCCTTGTGTACGCTTCATTAATTAGAGCAGAAAAGTTTTGATTACAGGGCAGTTAATGCTTTTTCCTACTATGGTATGGTTCTGTTCACTACTGTTTTATTCCAATCTCATGATAAATGTCATGGCGGATTTTTTTCAAATGGAACGAACTTAGAAACCTGTCAACCACTGACTAGAACGGACTATTTAGGCTTATTATCCACAACGTTAGCAGAATTTCCTGGTGAATTAAGTTTTATTTATCACTTACGTCTCCCTATCTTTTTTATTTTCACTATTCCAACTTCTGCAGTTAGAGATTATATTCAGGCCTCATAATCACAGTAGTAGTAATAGAATGGATTGGACGGAAGAAGACGATGGCACTAGAGTTCTTCGTCTTCTGTCTATTTACATTCTTCCTCTACTTCTGCCTTGATCGGTAAACTTCGCACTCAGACGGTTAGAATATAAAATAGAGCAAACTTTTCGTAGTTAACTGTTTGTTTTCTCCTTTTAGTGTCACGGTGACAACCTTTATCTTCATCGCTCGTGCTTTTATATCAGGAGCGTTCCAGTGCGCTTATGTTTATACTCCAGAGGTTAGTAGCGACGTTAAGGAGTTTTTAAAACTGTAAAAAAGATGTAAAAACAACGAATACGATCTTTCAGGTATATCCCACTACTTTGCGTGCTGTTGGTCTTGGAACGTCCTCTGCAATGGCCCGAATAGGTGCAATAGCCACACCTTTCGTAGCTCAGGTAAACATTTGAAGTAAACGAAAATACACTGACCAGTTTAGAATACAAATGATGATAATATTGTTTTTCCCAGGTAACATCTGAATATTCTCTTTCCTTGCCAATAAGCATTTACGGAATAGCAGCAGTACTGGGAATGATCGCGGCTCTCTCTCTTCCAATAGAAACTAGAGGACGGAAAATGGTCGTAATCGCTTTTCCAATGATTTGGCTTTGAATTCCTAATCTAACTAATATCTTAAATTTCAGGATACCCGCTAGCCGAGGATACAGCTACGTATTGTAATTACAAGATCATGTATTAAAGAAGTAATAATTATGTGTATTTAATAATGTGTATTTCGTTAATCTCCTTTCTTATTTAATGTAGTAGAACATCTGTCATATCAGTCCAATGTTACTTTTAGGGTTGTCATTCGGGGCATTCCCGAATCCCGAAATCGTGACATTACTGTCCGAATAATAGCCCTAGTTATTTTGGAAGTGTAGATACTCTCCTAATAATTTCATAATAATAAAGGAAATAGTATGTCTTCGATTTTCTATTATGTTTTTATCATCAATTTTAGAATTTGTGAACGTAAATAAACTTTGTTGCTTGGGGGCTTGTCTGTTTGACTGCCATGTATAACTATAAGTTGTTTCTACATCTATTATCTCCCCCTCTCAAGTATGGTATCAAGGTTAAGAAACTGGAGCAGTAGAGAGTCGAGCTGCCACAAATCAAAAAACTCTATTTGACGGTGACTTTCCACGAAATCTAGACCAGTCGACTGAAAACATTTAGAATGAGAGACTTAATCAGTGAAATTAATGTTAGGGACATATGAATTATAACCTATTTAATACTAATTATGGAAAATTATTGAGCCACTGTACTCACAAAAATTGAGCTGAGTAGTAGAACGATGGAACCCATACGTTCAGCAACTGGGAAATTGTTCTAAATAACATGTAGCATGATATCACCGAAGAATATCGAAACAAAAACTGGTAGAAACACAACAAATATATAATTCGTTTTCTAATTTACTTACTTTGATGTAATGTGCGTGTAAAGAATTGGCGATGGAGTCTAGTTGTCGTCTCATTACATCACGGCCTCTCAGTGAGATATTAGTAATAGCTATAAAACAAGAATTAATTTCATTTAATATTTAAAATAACTTCTCTCTTATCTTTATACCTCCCTGCCAGCTGACAAAAGCTTTTAGGGCAACGAATTCCTCGAAAGAGAGCTGCAACTGCAGCATAGGAGGAATTATTTCCGCCATTATCTTTTTCAATAGTGGTTGATAAATCCTTTTAAAAAAAGTATTACTTTGGAAGGTTTGATAGCTTATATAAAACCAAAATGAAAAATTACTGTATTTAGGTATAAAATGTTAAGATAAAAGCTAGAAGGTTGGACGTACATTTTTTTGATTTTACCGGAAATTTCCTTTTCGTCATGCCAACCATCATCACATCCGTCAACACAGGATACATACCCACCATTCTGCATCACGAAGCGATCGGGATACCTAAGTATTGTGGACGTTGACATAGTTTTCAACTTGTTTCGTTTTTGGAAACTCACCTTACGGAAAAATGTTGAAACACGAAACTGTGTTGATCACAGCATGAAGATGAAACTAAAGAATCTAGATAAATAAAAATAACTTAAATAAATGAGAATTATTAACTAGTTTAATGATTCTCACCCAATTTGAATTGAAATGTAGACTGGATCGAGGATAGTGTGGAAAAGAACACATTTTCGAAGAAAGGAAACCTGTAATATTAAAGATGAAGAATAAATTGTTTTTCTTAGCACTACTTTTCTTTCTTTACCATTTTTTATTTTCTGAAAAGGTAGTTCACACCTTGTCATTATTGTCAAGTGTTTGATAGTCAGGCCAAGCTTGAAGCCATTCGTATATGAGGAGGATGTGAGTTCTAATACTTTTTCTAAAAGCGCGAAAGGAGAGTGGACGAATGTCTTCTCTGGTAAATGGCTAAAACAAATATTGGATACAGATTATTTTTAAAAAACCAATAAAAGAAATTAATGGAAAAATTCACGAACAAAGGTACATTTAGACAATATAAAAGTAATTCTTATTGGAAAATATGAAAAAGTCTTACACAGTGTGTGTTTTGGCCAAGTAATTTCTCAACAGGACGTTCACAAAACATTATTCGTCGTCGTTCACCCAGACGCATTTCCTCACGGACTAACCATGATAATACCTGAAAAATTAAATTAAAACCAGATGAGAAGAAATTATCGCTAATGTATCCATGCCTATTTAAAACAAATAAAAAATAGAGATCCCCTACATCTTCCCGTTCTATTATGGAAGTGTGAGGAGAAGTGGATGGATTTTTCACTGGAGAGAAATTAACTGATGGGAGTGCAGGGTTTAACTGTCGTAACTAAATTATACCGCTGTACATATCGGAGGTGCTAGATTAGAAAGAAATTCAAAAATGTATTGCTTTAAACCTACAAACTAAACGGGATAATATAGGAAGATGGAAACCTACATCGCCATTTTTCACATCCAGTGATGATTCACTCATGTTGTCAAATGATGATGTTCGTGATAACTCAATAACCTAGAAGAGTTTATAGTAAAAATTTTAGCAGCCATATATATATATATATAAAGTTTTTAAAAAACCTCTTCTGCTTGCTCCTCTTCTTCCTTGGTATTTGGTGCAACATGAGCAAAGCGTTTATTTCGTTTTAGACCTGATTTTGTACAGAACAAGCGGCGATGTTCAGATGTAGTTCTACGAGGCTGAACTCCTGAAAATTAGCTAAAATTAAAATGTGATCATTGGTATTATTGTTTAAAGGTTGTGAAAATTGTCTTATCATAGTGTTGTTTATTCTTTTCACCAAATATTAGGCTCTGCATTATCTGTTTCATGTAAGAAACGCATGCAACACATGACAGCGGCACGTGAAATTCTACTAAATATATTTCTGTATTTACTAGTTTTTACAACCACCGAATTTCTATTATTTACCGGGCTAGAACTTTTACCTGTCCTATTCATTCCTGAACTTAAGCACTTCTCAAATCTACAAGATCTGCATATCTGGTGCATACCTGAATAATATGTCAATTTCTTATTTAAAAAATAGCCATGAATGTCTTTAAAGTATACTCAGTAGCCACTATCACATTGCCACAATTAATTTACCAATATTGTTATACAAAGTTTCTTAGGCAGAATTTACACCTACTGTAATGAACATTGCAATCGGCCCTATTAGTGATGCAGCGGAAAGTCTTATTGAGTGCAACAGTACGACGAAAAAAGGCAGCACATGCGGAGCAGGATTGTGCCTCGAAGTGAAAGCCTGTTGCCTGAGCTGCACACACAAGACATCGGTAGTCTATAAAGAGTCAATAGGGCATTCAAGTGGAAAATAAAGTAAAATGATGATAACATATGAAATTTCAATTATTATATCACTGCTTAATAATGAAAGCTACCTTTATTCTCGTAACAGCGTGAGTATGTTGTACTGTCTTTATTTGATGCATGGGTCGTGGTCGGAAAGGCGTTCTCCACCGGTGCGGGCATGGGAAGACGAAGGCGATAGGAGGAGCGATAAGGGCGCAAAACATCGCTCACCAGATAACTGTTGGTTCTGTGAAGTTCTAAAGAGAAAGCAAATTGGTTAAGCACTTACAAAAACCCGTTTATTCGTTAACTTTTTTAACCACTATTTCAACAGTAAATAATAATGTTATACTGATTCTTTGAAAACAGTACTCTCAAAAACAAGCTAAATATAAAGGGTTCTTACAAGGATTTTATAAAATGTAGTTCCAATTAATTAGTCTTGTCGTTCCTCTGAGACAAAATAAGGGTAGTAACTAATATACTTTTGCTGTGATTTTTTTTCTTCTATGCGTTGTTGAAACCATATTAACAGCGAGGAGTAGACACCATGATAATGATGGACGGTAAGTCATGAATGTATTTGATGATGTTTTAGTGCAATACTCATCAACTTTAATTTAAACTGTTTTAAAGTGGTTTCTAAAAACCCTTAATATATTTGATTCTATTATTCGAAATTTCTAGCTTTTCTTCATTTCATATGCACCTGTTTTTTGTCCATATATGTATCTTTAGCTGTTATAACTGTATGTCATACGTTTCAAGAAGAAGTCCTATTTATATATGGAGCATATATAGCGACTTATGACAATATAAAAACGTGGGAATTTTTACTGAACAGTAGTCATCTCACGTGACCACAAGCAATGGCCCAATTTAGAACCAGCAGTACAGATGTACGGCAAAACATGCTTGATAGCCATGCTGCGAACAAGGTGTTTTGATCAACAATGTTTTACAGGATATGTGCCCTAAAATAGAACCACTTCGAGAAATAATCATTTAAATTATAACATGAATTTTTGCTAAATAAAAAACGGTTTGTAATATAAAGTAATCAACAAAAATGTAATTTATGGGTGAAGTCGACTGAAATTTAATTAGTACACCAGTGCTGGTTCATTTTCTATTGGCATTTCACTAGAATTCTTGAACTCAGTGTGTGAAGCATAGTTGGACATGAAACGAAAAGAACACCTACGAAGTAGTCCGAGAATGCACGTTATGATGCACTGTTACAGAGGTTGTGTTGTTGACTACTCGTTCCATTTGTATTTGGATTGCATGGGCCCAACATGCTCGTTTTTGTCGAACTTCTCGTCACACTTCTTTTTTAATGCTCAAACATTTCCTCTAAATCAAATTTTCTAAATTATTGAGTGTTATTACAGCAATATTTTCTATCTGTATTATTATGTAATGGAAAATTTATGTCGCATCAGTACAAGCAGAATTTGATTGATTGCGTTTTGTAGGTAAAATTAAATTCATTTCATCTGAGTATATATTACTTGCCGATGCCATATTTTTCAACAAGAAAAATGAAGGTCATAAGCAGAATTACTACGATCAATACTATAAATGTGAGCCGTTTCGCAATATACCCATGGATTATATGGAATTGCTCTAAAGATTACCCACTAGGTCTTCTTATGATTTATACTCGATAGCATGTTGCCAGTTCCATAAAATAAAATATAAAACCTTTTCCTTGAGAACGGATGGAAAGGATTCTTGGCAGAAAAATACCACGTTGTCAATCTTCCGCTTCTTGCCATTTCCATCGACTCTGGTGAGTCAGCACCATTATTCATTGGAATGTAACAGTACCATAAAATGCTAACAATCGATCATTACTAGCCATAACGTTTTTACACCATTCTAATTTTGCTGTACAATAATTTAACAGTTTAAATAAGAGAACCTTATATTATTATTATTATTATTAGTGTTATTATTAGTGTTATTGTTATCATTATTATTACTGATGTTATTACTTTTGGCTGATTTATTTAAGTGTTCATTTTTCCAGACCTATCAGTGCTCTCATGGAAGAGCTACATATAGTACCATTACTTATATTGATAATTTTTTTTGTCTTTAAATCTATGCTCTGTAAAGGACCAAGTCATACTCCTTACTGCCGTATCGCCGCGCTATCAGCTGAGCCATTCGTGCTAAGCTTCTCCCGTCACTATCGATCGCCCAGCGCCAATCCCGTTCTGTCCATTCCACCAATACGCTTGTCGACTCAGCACTATATTTCAATTTTCATAGTTTAATCTGGATAATTATTTGTTTATGTACTTAGATTGATTATTTCACGCCAAAATTATTACCTTTCCTTATGGCGTGTTACTTGATAGTGTCGATTATTTCTCCTTAACAAACATCACTGATATGTGATTAATTTTACAGTAATCCTGTCATCTTCGGAGCTTTCATCTTTTGCCTCCCGTGTATGGGGCGGACTGCAAGTGGCGGTCGGGGCAAAACGAGATAGCACACGTACAGAAGAGAGGCCGAAGAAATCCCCGCCAAAACTTGATTCGGAGGTATGTGGCAGTCTTTTTCTTGGTAGGTAAACATGTCATCCATTCGGGCACAGAGGTGCTCTGAGAGGAAGGTGGGTAGGTGAGCCTGAAATATGAGGCGCGATGATATTTTAGTAAGTACTGTGATGGATGTCTTAATTTGCTTGCGCCGATATTTAATACCATATGGATTCGTGTACGCTCAACAATGATTATAGCAAATTAGAAAATTTATAAGGATTTGGTAAAAAATATCAATTACTTTCTCTTTTTGGCACATTGCCCTTTATTCCAATGAATCACTTTTCCTGCTATTCTTTCTCTTCAAGAACCTTCAAAGCCCTCTAACATGTATCAATTTTGATACACTTTTTTCTGTCTAAGTTGTTTTGATATTCTGTAATCACTATCTACCTCTCTCTATCTGAATATTATTGTCATATTTAATGGACATATTTTCTTTGCTCTCATTCTGTGTGTATTTTGAGAACTTTTTCCATTACCGACGAGGTTTTCCATATTGCCTTCAGTCTTTCGTCTTTATAGTAAGAATTGTCTTTGTCTAGTTTAATCTTTTCTGATATCCATTATATTAATTCTACTTTTACCATATTCGTAGACTTCGTCTGCTTCTAGTCGTTTTCCAATGGGTACCATTGACATGGTCTATCAATATATCAATTTTTCTCTTGCGCCTTCTATAAATTGATAATCATTAGTCCACCCCCATTAGTAGGTTTTTTTTCGTTACACTTGCTTCCCCAGGACGCGCTATAAGTTCTCCCGGGGGCGAGTGAAGGTAGTCCCTATTCGCGCACCATATCATGTGCCAGGAGAACATTTTCTATCTACGAACATAAAAGGTGAGTTTTCAAAGGTTAAATCGTAATATATAGTCTTATGTCCTTTCTGTTATGTAACAATAAGACCCCTTTCAGGCTGGGGAGACGTCGGACAAATCGCTCAGAATATTGGCTGATTATGTAGAAGCAACTGCAGAAAAAGGAGTGGATGGAATCATCAAGGAATACCGGTAGCTGCATTTCTTTGTTTTACTCTTAGGTGCAGACTATTTCATTCTTTTTTCTGTTCCATTGCATATATTCAGTATATTTTCTGCAAAAATGCATTTATTTTCTGTACCTATCATAACTTTATAAAATCAAGAAAAACTAGAGCAACTATTTGTCGAATAAGTAAATCTAAATTTCAGAAGGCTGGATAATTTCTTCGATCCAGCGGCTAGCTATGAAGCATTTAAAAGCAATATGACAAAAAATAGATACTCAGGTAACCATTATTCTGCATTTTTGTTGTTGTTATAGTTATTTTGTTCATTACTATATGCTACATTTCAGATGTTGTGTGTACTGATTCAACTCGCGTAAAACTCCGTTTCGGTGGAAAAGAGTTTGGAGACTACATTCATGCAAATCATGTCGTTAATCCACTGCTTACAACAAAATTCATTTGTACACAGGTTAACAAATATGTTCAAAGCAATTCAGAAACGAAAATATTGAATTTATGTTGGACTTTTGTTGCGCCATTTAAAATACAAAAGAATTTATTGCGCTTTCTTTCTAAAGTACTCTACTTTTAACTTATGCAGTGACTTGCCATATACTTATAGAAATCTAAACACTTCTAAATAGTGTCTTAATTATTTTATTTTATTTTTTTCACAGGGCCCTTTAGAGTCAACAGTAGACGATTTCTGGAGGATGATATATCAAGAAAGAGTAGAATCTATACTCATGTTATGCAAGTCAGTATTATAGTACTTATCCATAGTGGTACGAATAGTATAGAATAAAAATAGTTTAGACCTGCAGAAGACGGTCGCGTTAAATGCCACGTATACTGGCCAGAAGACGTCAACAAAGTATTGGAAATGCCATTATTGCAAGTTACAAACACCGGAGAGGATTCGGAGTTTAATACACTCACTCTTCTTGTTGAACTTAGTCAGAAATATGGTTAGTATAATGCAATTGAAAATTTATATTGCATCAGTATTTCAGTAATATAAATTATTGATTTTGCTTTAAATATAGAACAAAAATTGGACGATAATTATTAGAGCAATTATCAAAAACTATTGTGAATGGTTCCAAATAATCATCAAGTCTTTTATAGAACTAACGGAGGATTGTCTTTCTGAGTCGCTTCGGAAACCGTTAATAGTCAAACTATTTCGATGGATATCGTTAGTAATTTTTTTAATAGGATGCTTTAAAAAGCAAATTGATTTTTTTTAATCGTTGGAGAAATGAGTTTTTATTCAATTATTACATATATTAAATATTTATTTCGTAATTCTGGACTTTTTCTATGCAAGGTAAGAATTGCTCAATTTATAGCTGGCCAGATCGGGGAGTTCCAGACGAGACCTCATGTATTATCCCTTTGAGACTATTGGATAGGTAATTTATTTCACATTAAATTGCGTGCTGAGATTACACACTGAATTATTCACCGATAATAGATACATATGTAAAATGAAGAGAATTCTGTTGCATTTAATTAGGGTACGTCATGCGCCATGCGTCATCCACTGCTCTGCAGGAATTGGAAGGACAGGAAGTTTTCTAGCATTAGAGATAGCTCTGCAAAGAATCGTCGTTGGTAAAAAAATTGAATTTGAACAGGTTAGTGGTACGTATTTATGCAAAATATCCACATGTATTTACTACATTAGTCGCTGATTATTGAAGTGTAATCTCTATTTATATTAATGTTAATATTAATAGGTAATATTTTTTTACAGATAACACGCGAGTTGCGATGTAGTCGTGCACAGTGCGTGCAAACAGAAGCCCAGTACCTCTATATCCACAGGGTGATGGTTGATAATGCATTACGACATATCAATCTCCCGGAGAAGGCAATACGGATAGGACGGAAATTCCTCCAAGAATATGATGAAAAGATGAAAAAGTAGGACAAGAAATAAATATTTACTTAATTGGTGTTTTGAAGGATAGTTTATTTTCGCATGAATCATTTATATTTCTCATTTTTTATACTTGAAAAGGCGTAATGCACCACTGCGAAAACAACAATATTAGTTTTTGGAAATGTAATACCAAGTAGTAGTTAAGGCTTTGAAGCTCCCATTATTTCTCTAGCTTTAAAGAGTTCCTAACACTGAAATAGCATACATTTCTATATGTATGAGTTAGATATTGGAAAGTTAGTGTATGAGAAAAATCCAGAAGGTTTATTAGTAGTTAAATTAAGTGAGACATTTCTTTAGCTGTCATACTTTCTCGAATGCAAAAGAAAGGGACAAATATGTCAATATAAGTGTAAGATATAGGCTTAATATTTATGAACAGAATATATATGCTGTGAGAAATAAGGGTAGGGTTCTTACAAAGTTAATTCATGTTGAAGACGAGTGATCGTCTTTATCCATATAACCTCATTTCTATCTGTATGGTTAGTAGACTAGTAAGAAAATTATTTTTCCACGATAACCTATTAACATTGTATGAAGTTTTGGTTATACTCTTACATAGTTTAGCTATAATCCAGAGACCAAATAGACATTACAAAATTTTCGTAACAATAAACTCATAAATCTGAAAGTTTGGAAAGAGCTATGCAAGATTAAAATGCAAAATTAGAAATATGAAGTCAATAAGTTCCACAATCTTGATCTAGCTCAAGAGTAGTATAGCATATTATTAGAATAATACTTTTTATCTCTAATCACATACAAAACTAAAATCTTGGCAACAATATGACGCAAGTCGTGCAACTAGAAATTTCAATCCTTAGCTACCAAGTTCATACCACAGTTTAAATGTTCCTAACGTTGAAGACACTACTCAGGTGTTGAACCTCAATCACGCTTAACGTCAATGGGTTATTGACGCATTAAGCGTGTTGTAGCGCCAGCTAAAACACTTCGTTCACGAGGCTTCTAACATTTGCCACTCATCTGATTCAAGTGTGGTAATGCTATACCTCTTAGTGGATTTATCTATTTTGGACAAATTTTACCAACTTGATTATTCTATTCTTTATCTTTGGATTATTTTAAAGACTTATATTTGGCAACTTTATTACCTTTATTTAAATCTAGTATATTGTTATATATTATTTATGGTTATGGCAACGATTCTCACTAGTGAAGTCAATTTAATGCTTTCAAATGAACCCATACACATAGCTTATCATTTATATTCCACATTCGACTGTGATATTTTTTCACTGTTGTTTATATATCTTTAACTGTCTTTGAAGTTTAATATATGAAGATTTTTGAAAATCTAATTTTAAAGTGGTATATCAGTAGTCTAATGTATTCCATTATCGTAATATTTTATTACATAGTTCAGTTATTTTGAAACTACTTAATTTTCAATGATTTAAGAACAGAAATGTCGCTGGGTAATTGTGCTTCATCATGCCGTGTTTCTCAACGCCACCTTTACATTTATCGTCTTTTGCGCACTAGTGCAGTTAGATGCGACGAAGTTAAAACACCTGTTCAAAAATGGGGATGGGAGTATCTTCAGAGACAGAAGGCTCTTTGTCGACCAATTTCACCACACCTCTCTATCTATCAACCTCAGCTTACTTGGATGGTAACCATTATTATTTTTTCGTGTTAAAATTTAAAGAAAAAATCCTTTATTTTTAGGTCTCTGGACTTCATCGAATCAGTGGTTGTGTTATGGCTGGAACTTTATTAGTTGGAGGTATATCTGTTTGTTATTTATTTTAGTTAGCACTCACTCAATCTCAAGTAAATTTTCAGGAGTTGGCTTCGCTGTAATTCCTATTGATTTCACATCCTTTGTTGAATTCATTAGGAATCTTGGTCTTCCTTCTGTTATCACATCGACTTTTAAGGTAGTGTTCTACTAGAGCTTTGTACTATTTATATAGTATTACTTTTTCCAAAAGGAGTTCTTCTACTCATTTTTGAATATCAATTATTCAGTTTATCATCGCATTTCCTATCGTATTTCACACCCTTAATGGAATCCGATTCCTAGGATTTGATCTTGCCAAAGGAGTTGATAACATTGGACAGGTTTATTTTTACTATTATTGTTGTATTATGTAGTTTTTACTTAATAACTACTTATAATGCTTTTTTTTCAGGTGTACAAGGGTGGATATCTTGTGCTTGCGTTGTCTATGATCATTGCTCTCGCCGTCACTATTAAGGCTATTCCTTCCAAACAAGAAAAGAAATAAAAAAATTTCAGAGCATTCTAAATATTTATATCCATGTGTAGTATACTTTTCTGAAAAATTTCGTTTTTTAATCAGTGTCTGTGTTTAATTATAGAATATAGCTATAGATTTTTAGTGTTGCAATATCAAACTCGTTTTACGACAGCTATTTTTAATATTTGTTGTCTATTTTAGTTGAGTTGCAATGACCTACCCCTTTTAAAGGATATAGGTAATAAATATTCCAGGCATGGTTTCTATTCTCCAACAGGATTTTGAAGACCCTAGGCTAGATGTAGAGGGATTTACGGTGAGATATACATTTCCTAAGATAAACATTTCCTAGTGAGGAATTTATCTGACTATAGCATACATATAGTTTAGTCCAATGCAGGTAGATTATTTCACTTGGCGGATTGAACAAGAGGGTATGGAGTGGCACGAACGTCCCGAACTCCCGTTTGGCGTTCAACCGGAACATAAAATGATGAGGCTGGTCATACTATTTTAACCTTCCATATAAATAGTACTTACTAAAAGGCCCACTCAACATGAATACCTATTTAGAAAAATGGCCTATATCTTCGAATGTCGTCATCGTAAGGATTTGAATGATTTTGCGGAGGACTTAATGGAAGACGAAAATTTAACATTTAGCCGCTATTGCGAAGTATTTTCACCACTAAGTTTTTTAAAAATAAATTTCTATTATTGTATTAGTCCCACTGAAGATAATATTAACTATTCTCAGATAATGAATGAATTTGGAAAAACTTCAGACGAGATTCAAAATGGAATGTCTTATGGACGGATGGTAGGCTCTTCATTATGCACTGTACTAAGTGGTTATAGCACTCCACTTCAATCACTTAATTCCTAGCTCAGTTTTAAATCGCTAATAATTCAGCAGTTACTGTCCCTAGTAGTTTTTTGTTTAATAGCTGGTATGTTAATAAGAGATACCCACAAATATTAAATTTTTACAGGTTGGGCTTATGGCATTTGGAGGCGTGGTTGTTACACAATTATTAAAACGAGGCATCCGTCGTGAAATACAACAAATAACCACATATACCTCTCGATTCATTGACAAGAGAATCCGGCTAACCTGGGTGGATGATGAACGAAGTTGGGTATGTACACTTGATTGTTCACAGTTTCCACTATACTAGCCTATCATCTTTCCACCAAGCCACTGGTACTAATAAATAACTTCAGGCTCATTTTATGGAAGTGAGCAGAGATATTGCAAACCGAGACACTGAGAAGCATGAACGTGAAGAAGCAGATCGAAGAAGAAGGAGATGGAGTCTAATTAGTATTGTTGGAGGTGGAATATTTGCAGTGGGAGCTATCATTGGTTCAAAAGTTTTACTCAGCAGATGAGCTAAGTTCGTAAAATGAATATATGAAATGATTTTGCGTGATCCAAGTACAACATCCGAGTATTTCTGTACATAAAATGTTGTTTAACCTATTTACCATTTTTTGTGAATGAATACATTTATTCCATATTATACATTATTGCCACTGCTTATATTCAGGCGCTAAAGTGGCATTGAAAAGTGAAACATGCAGATACGTTTAAAGCATAAATTAAAAATCACCATCCAACCAGGCCTTAGTTTGAGGACTGAAAAGAACGCCCACTGAAATTAACTATTTTTGATTATAGATTATAGTTAGGATGTATTGATAATAGAAGTGGGTTAAACGTAATGGCTGAAACTGGCCTAAATGTCTTCTTTTCTACTTTAGCGTCTGGTTTAGCGCGATTAAGAACTTTGAGGAAATCACTTGTCTTTGATCGCATTCGAGAATGCATATATACCTAAAGTATAATAGTCTACAGTAGGTGACTCAAGTACTTGTGTGAAGATCAAATTTCAAAGTTTTTCGATTAAACTACCTTGGTGCACTTGATATGATAGTGGAGATAATCTCTGAATGTATGGATCAAATCAATCGTATTATCGCGTGTCTTTTTATTTGTGTGACGAGGAAACAGCACTAAAAATTATTAGAGTATAAATAAATAAATACATATATATAGCAAAACATTATGCGTGATGATAACGTACCAAAAGTGATATATCCAACATTATCACCAACGCGAGCACCTGGCTGATTCCTCAGCTCAAGGGGAGGATCTCCAAGTGAATATAGTACTGCAGGGGCCGTTTGACTAGCTTTACGACCTTCGCGGAACTCCTAACGGATTAACTACTAGTGTGAGATAAGAATATTATAAACTGATAAGAAACTACCTGCAGGAAAACCTTTCCAATTATAACATCATCTGGATCTTTAAATATGGTGCTGAAGATAACTGTGACTCGATCTGGCTTTGCTTCGATATACCTATAATAGATTATAAGAAAGCGAGCAAAGTAAGGGATTGTATCAATTATGCCAAAACCAACATAGTTTCATCTTCTCTATAGTTGATAGTTGCTCTTTTTTCTCCCTCCTGTCCAGCTTCTTGAAATTCAAAGTATTTCTCAAACACCGATGCGAAACAATTTCGTTTCAGAGCTGCAGCTTTCTCGACTAAAAAATAATGCGATAAACACAACATGTCTTCGGATTTCAATACAGCACTAGCAAAAAAGTATTCTAGATTAATAACAGATGTATAAACAGTACTACAAAATTCTACTAACTCAATTCACTGTGATCAGCTGGTAGTGAAGTGAGATCAAACTGTATTGATACATCAAATCCTGGTTCAGTAGTTGTTAAGTAAGGACCATATTCACGATGAATTAGCTCAAACAACAAGATACGTAAACATTTTTTTAAATAAATACTGGACTTACAGCATCCGCTCCGTGTTGTTGTAATTCAGCGAAAAATTTAAGCGAGATGCTAAGCTGGAAATACAAATATGAATCACATACATATAGCTTAAATATAATAAAGTTGTAAAGGATACTCGAATCTTGCTCTTATTTGATTCTGGATTCGACAGGTGATAGAGAACCCCATCAAAGTCAGCAAATATTGCGTCAACAGTATCAGGTTTGCCTCTATAATTAGTTGTATAAATAATGTTTTCGATAATCTCATAAATTTGGCATTATTTCTTCCTACGCAAAAGTCATACACTTCTAACTATACTTACCCCTCTTTAGCATTAGTAAATTTCAATTCCAGAAGATCGGTGATAGCGCGATTGTTTTGTTCCAGTGGTATCATTGCCTTCAAACCACCAAAAGATCAAGACATTTAACAATAACCTCATTGTATTATGTTCTATTACACAGATACGATATAGGAACGGATCAAATATATCACTTCGGTTGGGAAGCAAATTAATTACTAGAACATACAAAGTCTAAAATTTTTTACTACATCAGTGCTTCAGAAAAAGAAAAATACTAAATAATTTCTACTGCTCCCGCTCCGAAATCAAACCATGCCTAAGACACTCAGATAACCCTACCACTGTACAAACTAATTAAATGACATCATACTATAATCTTTCTGCAGAGTTACACTACTTTGATGCTACAATGAACCCAATTTTAGAAACTAGCATTTCTTTAAAATATGATACTGATTTATAAAAAATTACAAATATCTTACTCAAATTATTGTCCGTTATTATAACGAAAATAAAAAAAATATTTTACCAAGATCTATTTTTGACTATTTATTCTTGTGGAAAAATAAATACTTGAAAGTGTACACATACTATTAAGAAAATTAAATAATTTTAATCACCGCCTACTTGAGAATTTTGATTTTCTAGTAATATAGATAATGTCATCTATAGTTACTATTTTTGTTGCTTTTAAGGATGTCGGTGTATCATCCTGGTCATGGTAATCGCGAAGCTGGTGTTACAGGACGGAAACAATTTAGGTTTTTGAGACCAGGTTAAAATATTCTCTAATAGTTTGACTTTTATTGTTATTTGTCTTTTATGTTTTAGAATTTTATTATAGATGACAATGCTGATAGGGTTCGTAGTGGACCTTTAGCTCTTGAAGATAGAAATATTGAAAGTTCTGGATCATCTTCGGAGGCTTTATTGGTGTATAATAACCCATACTGCTCTCTTAATATACAACAGCAACGTGCACGATTACCTATTACAAAAGTAAATTGTAAAAAAAATTATAAACTGAATTGAAAGTTGTAATGCAATGTTCAACATAATTTCAGAATAGAGATCACATTCTATATTTATGTGAGAAGTTTCGAACTATTATTATAGTAGGAGAAACTGGTTGTGGAAAAAGTACCCAGGTAGATACTGTTTAGAAAAAATTTCATCTACCATTTATTCGTAGGTTTTCAAGCAAACTATCTCTAAATACTTATGTTAACAGGTACCACAGTATTTATTTGAAGCAGGCTGGGCAAAGGATGGTAGAGTTATTGGAATTACACAGCCAAGAAGAGTGGCTGTTGTTACTGTTAGTTAATCTTCCGAAGTTTTTTATAAATATATCGCTCCGATATATTTTAACAGTTCAAATATCAAATACCAGATATATTTTGCTTAGAATATTAAATGTAATTGTCATGAAGGCTTATTTCCTTCGTCTTAGACATTACATGCTGTCTAGTTTAGATTCTAGTCCACTCGCACGACACTTGTCTATTATTCCCACGTAAAGCTAAAATCATTGATATATTAATGTGCTGGAACGGAACGATTCTAAATATTTAGTTAGCAACTCGAGTTGCTGAAGAAACTGAAGGGATTCTCGGACAAGATGTTGGATATACAGTGAGATTTGATGATGTCTCTGACAATGAGACTAAAGTAAAGGTAGTTATGACTCTGAATTTTCAAGCATTTAGAAGACTGTAATTATTTTACAGTTTATGACGGATGGAATACTTCTTCGAGAGCTTCTTAATGATCCGCTGCTTTCAAAATATAGGTTGGCACTAAAATTATCTTCTATTCATATTTTGGCATTGTTTACCTATTCAATGTTTCTCTACACATCGTTTTACTAGTGTAATTATGGTGGACGAAGCCCACGAACGATCGTGTAACACAGATATTCTATTGGGTCTTCTACGAAAAATTTTAGCCGTTAGGAATGATCTCAGAATCATAATTTCTTCAGCTACTCTTGATGCAGAGGTAAACCAATATCTATGCCTAACTATAATAATTATTAAATAATCTTAATCTAATTTAAGCAGGGTTATTTTTCAGCTGTTTCGTGATTTCTTCGAACTAAATACTTCTAACGATCGTAGCAGAGATACATCCTGTGTGATATCAGTAGAAGGCCGTACACATCCAGTCACCATTTTTCATACAAGGACGTCGGTCCTTCGATGTTCTTTTGATATCTGGGACTCATCTATTAATGTAAAGACTGACTAAATAGTCAGCTTTCATTGTTCCATGATATACAAAAATATCTTATGAATATTCCAGGTCGGTACCTAGTTATATTAAATCAGCTGTAGATACAGTAATGAATATACACATTAATGATATGTCTGGAGATATCCTTGTGTTTCTCACTGGTCAAGAAGAAGTAGAAGAGGTTTGATAACCTTATTTATCTTTTCAGTGTTTTTTTGTGGTACTTTCACCCCTTTTTTGTAGGTATGTGAGTTGTTGAGAGATGCTACATCTAAGTTACGGAATGCTGATAAAATGTGGGTTGTACCATGTTATGGATCATTACCTGCGAGGGAACAGGTATGTTTTATAGTTATCACCCTTCTTCACCTGTTAAGTAGTTTTTTTGTAAATTTTAGATGAAAGCATTTGATTCTACACCACATGGTACACGTAAAGTCGTAGTTGCGACAAATATTGCAGAGGCATCAGTTACAATTCCTGGTATTGCATATGGTAATATTTTCTTTTATTCGTGAAACATACAATATAATCTTATTAGTTTTTCAGTTATTGATTGTGGTTTTGTGAAACTTCGCGCAGTAAATTCAAAGAGCGGAATTGAGACATTGATGAAGATTCCTATATCGCAGGCATCAGCCGAACAAAGAGCAGGGAGAGCGGGACGTATTCGTCCTGGCAAAGCTTATCGATTATATCCGGGCTAGTTCTACTATGTGTTTAACATCTGATATTTGGCAATTATTTGCCAGAAAATAACTTACACTAGTATTATAGAATCAGAATATGTTAAACTTCCCCTTGGAACCGTACCAGAGATTCAAAGATGTAATCTTGCTCCTGTTGTTCTTCAGTTGAAGGCTCTTGGTATTCAGAACGTACATAAGTTCCACTACCTTTCGGTAAGCTAATGAGTTCATAATTAATTTATGCAAAATATATAGGATATTTATTAGTTGTTCTTATTTATGTATAAAATGTAAGCCGTACCAACTTCTAATCGTTTAGCGTCCACCTTCGTGGTCAATGGTAGCTGGTTTGGAATTGTTATTTGCTCTTGGTGCATTGGATGAAAAGTATATTCTTTGTTTATAACATTTGACTTTTAGTTACATCGGTAGTATAACTTATATGATTTTTTGAGGTGTTTATTGTCTAACCCTCTCGGAGTACGAATGGCCGAATTTCCTCTTCCTCCAATGCACTGCAAGTGTTTACTATCATCAGGTCTGTATCACGCATTATATATTTTCCTATTATCTTCCAGTTTTCTTTTAATTATGCTTATTTTCCAATTTCTAGGGGATTTTGGTTGTAGTGAGGAAATGACATCAATCATCGCTATGTTGCAAGTCCAAGATGTGTTTGTAACTCCATCTAGAAACCGACACCATTCTGTTAGCTAACTATTACTGTTTAGATACATTAATATTGTTTGTATATTTATATATCCATTAATTTATTTAAATAATGATCTTAAGGAATTAGTGAAACGGAAATTCGCGGTGGAAGAGGGAGATCATCTTACGTTATTAAATGTGTACTCGATGTTCATCAAGGTATCTGTATTAGTTGTGTGGTTTTTAGTTATATTGTAGTCGCTCATTATCTAACGCTATTTTAGAACGGTAAGAGCAAGAGATGGTGTAATGAACATTTCATTAGCTATCGTGGTCTATGTCGTGCTGAGAATGTACGAAATCAATTAGTTCGTCTGCTGAAACGTTTTAATATTCCTCTCGTCTCTATCCAAGGAGAGATCGGTAAGTTTGTATTTCAGGGTGTTTTTGTTATAATTAACTGATGTTCATATCTATTTTTATAATTATTGCAGTAGCATCGGAGAATATTCGTCGATGCTTGGTCACAGGGTTTTTCTCTCAAGCTGCTCGATTCCACTATACTGGGAAATATGTAACTATAAAAGGAGAATTTCCTTTCAATGTTTACAAGGGATCAACTATTATGTACAAAAAGGATTATCCTAAATGGTAAAATTACTGATTAGTTATTATTTTAGACTTTCTTTTGTACATTGGACGTTTTACATATTATTACAGGGTTATATTCACAGATATAATGCAAGATTCAATACGTGATGTAACTGTTATTGAACCTGAATGGTTATATGAGTTGGCGCCTCATTATTATGAGTATGGAACGGTAGGAGCTTCGTTCTTTACAGATTTAATTATAGGTATTAGGAAGCTTTGTATTTATTGAATAGTTGCAATTCACTGGTAGTGATTCTTAAGTTGTATTATTTAATATTTTGATATTAATGGTAATAACTGATTTATTTAGAGATATGTCAATTAAAACTGGAGTATCTTTATTTCAGGATAGTGAAGTAGCAAGGAAGCGAAGGAAGGAATAAATCAGTTAACAGTAGTGATATCATATTGTTAATTGTTGTTTCAAAGTACTATTTGTCAATAAAAAATGGGATAGAATGCATTTATATTGTAGTAGGAAGTAGAGAAAGGTAATAGTGTAAAATTTTTGTATCGAAGGTTGGTCAAGGTACAATTTCGGTGTTTTGGACGTCTTTTTATTATAACAGCGGTCATCTCATTAATCATTTCGGCTTAACGACTAGGTAACTATTTTACTCATTAAGCTCTGATGTGTAAAAGTTTCCGAGCATTAACTTTCTTTTCCTATGTTATTATTAATCCTTCCTTCATTTCCTTGCTATTTCATTATCATGACCAGCTCGCTGTTTGCTCTACCAGTATTTAGTTTTGATAACTACTGTGATGTTCATTCTGAGATATCCTATTTGGTAAAAAATGGTAATATTTGAAAGCATTAGTGCTAATTTCCTAAAAGGAAAAAAATATTTTCCAGTAGGATCACAATTAATCGATGGGGTTATTACACTATTTTAGCGACATTAGTCAACAATCCAAACAGTCAAGGTCATTCCCGCAGTTTTATGAAGTAGTGTCTTCTTTCACCTTATAATTTCTACGTTGCCAATACAGATCTCTTCCTGAACATTTTTATCTAATAAATAATAGTTCTATGCTTTCTGTGGCATATTTATTCCTTCTGACAGCAACCGAAGGATTAAAGATCCTACAAATCGTACCAGGATTTACTAATAGCCATCTATTATTTAATTATAGATTAGCGGAGACTTTAAGGTGAGAAGCACTGAGAGAGAACAGAAGATAAATTATTTAAGAATCACATGCAAAAATAGTAAGAAGTTCAGAGATCTAAAAGTGCAATTGTCGTTTACGAACTAAAAGAATAAGGATTATTTAGAACTCTAGGGCATGATGTGGATTTATGGACTCAGATGGAGATGGAAATGATGGATTCGAGTAATAATCGTCTTCCACCAGGGATTCATGAACATCGAATCAATATTAAGTTCAATAACAAGCTTAAAACTGAAGGACTTAAGGTACGTGTATACCACATTAAATATTAGAAAATTGTTATTAGTGTTTGAGAAGTATAACTATAGATTTTTATAATAGAAATGGAATAATAAATTGCTCTTGTGTTCAAGGTGTTCCAATCACTCATGTTTTCTGCTGGAGATGCCTATGATTTATGGTGGACTGGGCAAGAATTTAAAGATATGAGAGTTGAAGCATGTGAACAGATGATGTTGCAAGATAAAGAGGTTACTCATTTACGTTTGGTTACTATAGGGTAGTTTCTCTTTTTGCTTACCTTTATCAGTCGTATTCTTTTCACTGTCTTCATGGTGCCATTTTCCGTCTTTCATCTTTAGTACTTTAAATTTTAACATTAGTATATATTGTTATCCTAATTATAAAGCTACTTAATTAAAGATTTTCAACGTCTTCCGTCAGAAAAATTTTGACCTGGCAATCGCTCATTTCCACGATCTTTGTCCTCTTGCGATCGCGGAAACGATTGGAGTGAAGAGGGCGGGTAGCATCTTCGTATTACTCTTAATGAAAGTTAAATCACTATTTTACACATAATAATTACAACTGCTAGAACCTAAAATGATACTGATGTCGTATTTCTCAATTTCTTCTTAGATATTTTAATTAAAACCTCTCCTTTAATTAGGTTGTATGGATAACTCATGGGACTTCAATTTTCGACTTTGCTGCTGTACAATTGGGATTACGAACTTTGCCTGCCAGTGTACCTCATCCACTATCATCAGGTGTTTTATTTGCTCTATATTAATCCTTTCGTTATTTAAAAAAATTTAAATTTCATTAATTGTTTTTCAAAATCACTACCAAGATCAGTCATGCATTGATAAATACTAAACGAGAATTTAAATCGATAATTAAACTACCGAATTCTTCTATATCTATCGACATTTTGTTGTTTATTTCGTTAATTCGTTCCTGATTTTAAAAATACAATTCCTATTTCAGCCGGATATTCCCTCTCCTTCTTCGATCGATTCTACAACCTCCTTTGGCATCTCAGTCTTCTTGATTTTGTCAATCTCCCCGAAAATCTTTTGAACGATGAAAATGAATTTTATGCTAGTTAGTGGTGTATAGTTAATTGCCATTCTATTATTGATTATATTATATCACTAGGATTTGTTGGACCAGACCATCCCGATTTGTGGGCGTTGTCTCAATATGTTCCTGCTCTATTAATCAATGGTGAAAGGATCTTAGATTTCCCTAGACCTTTACCTATTCATATAGCTTTCTCTGGGGAGCTAGGGACTAAAAAAGGTAACTTTTAAATCAATAACTTTTTTTTTACTTTGTTATAGATACATATTTTAGGACAGAAAACTGCTTTTGATAAGCATTTGAAGGCAATCCTTGCTAAACCTTCGAAAGGAATTATACTGTTTTCGCTTGGTACGGTATCTAACACAACGAATATGCCTCAGAACATGATAGTCAGTTTTCTCTGTATTATCGCTATTTATATTTGAGATATCTATATAATTATGTCCCCAATCTTAGAATTTTAAGAACTCTTTTGTTGGTGCCTTTGCTTGTCTTTCTGAATACACAATACTTTGGCGAATGGAAAAGACCGTCAAAGAGGTGGAAACACTCGACCATGTACATCTTTTACGCTGGCTTCCACAGAAGGATATCATGAGTACTGGTTTTAACACATTATAAATTCTATAAGTTGTTTAGCAACATGGCTTAAGTCGTTGCAGAAATGCCAAATACAAAACTACTGATTGCTCATGGTGGCTACAACTCATTTCTAGAGACGGCCCAGGTATATTACATTTTAACTTCGCTGTTACTTTCATTACTTAATCATTTTCTATAGGCTGGTGTTCCTGCTGTCCTTATGCCTTTGTTCGCAGATCAAAAGATCAATGCTATGAGAGCGCAGCGATATGGCATTGCTAGAGTACTGAACAAGCTGAACTTAACCCAAGATATAGTTTTTGAAGCAGTAAACGACGTACTCACCGACAATAGGTTCATCTGATGTTTCATTCTTCCACTAAAATGACTACTATTTACATACGACTTCCAGGTACTCCTTACGGGCTCGTAAATTATCCTCAATGTTGCTCGACAAACCCACGATCAAACCCTTCTCTACGCTCGATTATATTCTTAAACTATCCATACGAGACACCAAATACTTTGGTTTAAAGGCTGCACAAACGCACAATTTCTTTTCTTTCTATAATCTTGATGCATTTTTCGCTTTAACCATCTTACTATTCGTTAGTTGTTCGTAGAAATAAGTTTGTCATGAGAAAACTAGGTTTAGCAAATATTATTATTATTTAAACAATAATTATCAACAGTTTGCCTAATAATTAAAAAGTAGGAATGAGCGAGTTAAATCCGTAAAATTTTCAATAAATAATTAGCACGCCAAAAAATCAGGTAACAAAATCACTATGAAAAACCATAAATATGAAAGAAATAAATAACTAGATGAACTATGAAAGATGATCACCGTCTTTTTCGGCTATCAGGGGACTGGATGAATCTTAACAACCAAGCCCAAACGCTTTTAGCCTTATCAAGGGCAAAGCTCTGTAATCAATCAACTAGATTATCACAAATACATAGCATATTATAATGTCAAACAATTGATTATATCGAGATAAATAGTAATAGGAATTTTAAAAAATAGGCAAAATATACCTGGTTAAAATAAACAGCTGCTCCCAGTGCAAAAAGAAATAACACTATCATTTGTCCAATGCTGATTTCTACATCACCAGTACGTCGAGAAGACGTGATTGGTACACGAACAACACGAACCGGTGCATCAGCAGTGAAAAACACTAAAGAATGAAGATTAGGAAGTAAGGCATGGAGTTTTATTGTAAGGGTTCGAATGAATTTAACAAACCAGTTTTAGCAGGGAATGCTTGGGGTGGTTTATCTGATTCGACTCGCACACTATATTCAGAACCATCTCGACTCAAGTTTGATACATAGAATACATTGACAGGAGAGTGAACTATAGCTTGTGAAATTGTTTGCCCACTTTTGTGAATGAATACACGGTAGGAATATGGCATTGCCACTGAGCCAAAGTCCATCTAGAAAGTGAATATCACACTTACAAAATTTTTTAATCAAAAAGATAAAGAAATATCAGTATGCCTACTTCAACAGCAACATCTGTAGTACGATCATAGGATGCTGCAACCATTTCAAGTCCTTTCACATCATCAGCAATCATTTGAACTTCAAACTGTGAAGGGAAACAGTGAGGAGCGGGCATACCTTCAAGGTTACCTGAATTTATGTCTTCGAAAGTGGAGTTTCATATAAAAACTATTAGAAAACTAACCTTTAGCAGAAACTTTATATTGGCAGTATGGTTTTAAGCCTCTTATACGGAAGCTACCATCGGAAGCGGTAGCAACTTCTGACTGATGTTGCTCACACTGTTCCGAAAGAGCTTCCACGATTACATCTGGTACTACTGCACCAGACATTTCGCGTATACGTCCGAATATACTCAAAGAGAGAAATTATTACCTGTACTTTAAAGTGTTAGATCTATAAATAAGTTACTAACTGGAGTTAAGTCGACATGACTCAGTTAGTAACAACATGAAATTATTCTAACACTAGTAAATTACCTGTAGGCAACTCGTTTCCCACTTAATTCTACGTATTCATGTTCACCTTCCTTAATGGTGATCGCAGTCGTGGATGGTTCAAACTTATATTCTTGTAAAATTGCTCGCAAAAAATAATCTCCAGGAGCCTAAATAATCTTAATATGCTAAATTTTGGCAAAATAACAATGGAATATATAGCTAAGTAGATATTATATACATACCAATCCTACAAAATTAATTTCTCCGTTTTCTTTAATCATACTATTGGTTCGATATCCATTTCCACCAACCAAAGAAAGTAAAACATCATCAAGACGGTCAGAGGTGGCAAAATCAGACTGAATTTATTTTTATTACTATTATCAGTATAAGTAGTCTTTATGAATTTGTGTTCCTGCATTGAAAATGCCACGCACCACAATAACTGTAAGTTTACTCAGTTTAACAGAAACCAATCTGCCAATTTCTTTATCTTCTGTTGAGAAAGAGTAGCCATTAAGCCGTGCAGAAATGGAAATATCCTCAGCGCTACGTACAGGACCAATCCTAATATATCATTAAACTATTGTCACTTTGCTTGACTTTAAACTAAAGCTAAAACATTTAAGACTATACAAGATCTCTAAATTATAGAATTTTCTCAATATCTCATGCATAAAATTAGATAAACTTTTCACAAGCAGACCTGAAATTTCCGCTTTTGTTCGAGAATGTCTCAAACTTGAGATTAGCATCATCTTTGTGTGTAGCAGAAATCTGAACGAATGTGATAAGAACGTGTAGCAGTATCCTTATTAACAATTTCAAGTAATAAAAAGATTCCACCTTACTATGAAACAAGGTCAATTAAACCTATCAAAATAATATATAATTTTATAATAATATTCGTTTTGATCCCTCAATAATTAAACTGTGTGAGAGATTTTAATTCACTTTACCTACTAATTAGGAAACCATCAAAATGTTTGCAAACTATACTACTTATATACCTTTACTCCCTCAACAGCCGGTGAAATAGAACCTTCGATAAATATCCCTTTTACTGCAGTAAATTCGACTGCATTTGTAACGCATTCACCTCTGAAGAAACTATTTGAATGACCACATTATTAATAGTTTTTGACAATACAAAAAGCAGTATACCTGAATCGTAAAGAATAAGTAGGAGGTATAAATAGATGAGTCGGAGAATGTGGGATAATAATGATGTCACCAGACGATGTGAGTGGCTCCAAAAATGAAAAAACTCCTCCAGATACAGGAACTTGTCGCTCACCCGTCCCCGATCTAATATAAATAACATTACTTTTATATTTATCTATTTACCTTGATTTAAAAAAAGTTTTAGAAATACCCACTTCACTATAACACTAAATGTAGCGCTGTCTGAACTGGAGATTTTTCCTTGAATTCTTGCCTCTACTGCTTGAGCTTTGATCATTTGATCTGATGGAACTGTAAAGGGCTTAAAATTATTGGCCAAAAAAAATAAGTAAGAGGAAAACATGCGAACCATTTATATAAAACTGTGGCACTTCAAAATTCATGCACGAATCTAGCTCTATTTTGTATCTTCCATGTACAGGTAAACAAAGGGATGTTAAGCCGGCAGACGATATCATTTCCCCTCGAAGTTGCCTTTTATCGTCATGTGACCATTTCTGAAAATAAAATGGCAAATAAACAAATGGAAAAATTCTTGATTAGTGCGGAAATAATTTCTGGAAAAGTTTTAATTGTATACAAATGCTCATAATTACACATTCATAGTAAACATTTGAGAAACACTAGATAAAACACACCAATGTTGCAGGATGACTGAGAATAAAGTCTGTTACAATACCATTTTGAACAAAATGGACAGGCTGCGGTTGTATTCGCTCTACGATTACATCGATATCACGATTCTCCCAACAAGCTCGACCATCATTAACAATACGAGCTAAGGATATACATTATAAATAACGCCATAAAAAACAAATGATTAAAACGATAATTTCAACAGCAAAAAATCAAGAACAAAATTAAATTGTTGGCAACAGGATGAACAAACCTTTATAATGTCCAGGCCCGATATCACTGAAGACGAATTCATCTTTTCCATGCGCAGTCTGAACTATGGTGTCACCAAGCAATAATGAAATTGAGAGAGGACCACATGTACCTAAGAAAAGGATCGAGGAAACATCTTAATAGTTGTGGACATACATTAAAACTCACCAAGACATGTAACTCTGACTCTTGCATCAGTTTTAAAATAAGTAAATCGAAGGTTTTTCACTGGACTGTATGATAGGTTTACATCTAGTGAACGAGGAGTCAAAGATGAGCTAATATCGCTGGGCTAAAAATTATATTCTACTTGCAATTTAGGATAGTAACAAAATAAAAAAAACTAAACGCGTCAATAAATAATTGTCGGATAAAAAGAGAACTGTCATATACACATCTCACAAATATTAATAACTATGAAAATAAATAACTAGCAATTCACAATTACCGAAATCACGTAAACTCCTGGAGCAATCATTTTGCAGAACCTTCCATCTGAGTCAGGATGAATTAAAGTAATTTCCGAACTATCTTTTCTTTTAACAGCGAGAGTGGTGAGTATGGTTTCACCAACTGACTTTTCAACACTACCACACACCTCAAACCTACAGAAAAATATAACCATAGATTAGATAAAATACAACTTTAAAAAGCAGCTAAGTGATTCAATCTTAGACAGGTTTAAACCAACCCTTCCACAGTTAAATCGGGAATTACAATATTAGGGAGAATTAATGTGACCTTCTCTGAAGAAAATTTTGTATTTAAAGCTGAAGCTGTGATAATCAAAGGACCCTCCTGCAAAATATAATGTCTGCTAAACCCATTATTAAATTCAGATATTTACTTACCTTAAGCTCTCTAAGCATGTAGTATCCTGAAGTATCCGTTGTATCAGCTAATTTACCATCAATGAAAACTGATGCACCAGCGAAACCTTTTCCCCCAACTACAACTCGACCGCGTGCACTGAATCCTGTGATGGAAAACGATATCTGAAATCAATGTAAAATAACAAACGCAAGAATTAATGGTACAATCTCTAGAGGAATCTCGTTACCTCAGCTTTCCTATCCTTAATTAGTAATGGAAGAGTATGAGGTGTAAACTGGAAAATAGTTTCACCGTCCTTATATTGAGCCTTTACATAATATTCACCATGAGGCATACACGGAACGGTTATTATTCCATCTGAAGATGTTTTCCCCACAGAACAAGCATACTTCGCATTTGGAATGTTATCAATGGGAGATTTCACGGATACGCAATTACTCAGCTGAAAACCGAAAAACATGATATAAAGATTAAATAATCATATTGTTCTCTTAAGAAAATTCAAATATATCATGCTTAGTACTCTACTTAGCCCCATCTCTTCACATACTACGATCGAATATTACAAAATACTCGGAAATATAACATGGATTACCTCCGGTTTAATTGTAGCATATATTATGACCAAAACATTTGGAAATGGATTATCCTTATGAGTTACAGATATGATTAGTTGATAACCAGCTATTCGTAAATCAGGTTGCACTCGTTCCGGACCATCTTTAACCTGCAAAATTTTACTAAGAGACTACATAATAGAAAATATTAAAGATGAGAGAACAATTTCAATTTACGATCAAATATATCTACCTCAACAGTCGATTTCGCGCGAGCAATACATACGGAAGAGTCAGCACTCGTAGAAACTTCATATTTTCCTGAAAATTTAAGATGTAAAATATGACTATTTATTTCCCAAACAAGAAGTCAATTGAGTAAATGTAGCACCTGTGACAGCTTTAAACCTGTATTTTCCATTATCTGTTGTTGTTGTTGTGTCAATAATTTCACCATTTTGGGTTAGGATAAGTGGAAGACCACTAGGGCCATTTCCATGACCACCATCTACGATGCCATCAATTGAAAAACCTGAATCAAAAAACGATGCAATAATAAAACAAGTAAATCTAAAATACTTGTAGAAAACAAAAGATACGATTCCTTGAGTTCTACTAACAATTACTATCTTAAAAATGGTAGCTCTCAACATCGTTATACCTGTAAGTGCAAAATTAATATCTTCATTATTAGAGCAAGGATCAGTTGCACCATCCAACTTGAAATCAATACTTTCTGGTTCTAAAAGTGGAGGAAAAATTAAAACCCGCATGTATATCACTTCAACAAGACAAAAGAAACAAATTTTTTTTGCTTACCAAAATACCATCCTTCAGGTGCAAAGACTTTCAATGAATACCTCCCTTTATTGTAAATTGGAATCATATAATATCCATTTTGTGGATTACAGTCTTCTTCATGTTTCATATGACCTTCAGGAGTAAGAAGTTTGACCTAAAAGGTCATAATTATAGTAAAATTGGTGTCCTCAAATAATAATAGAGATAAATTAACCAAATGAATAAATACCTTAATTTTAGAGTAGTTTATGGGAACAGAAGATTTCACGAATCCACCACAGCTGTGAATATCCGATGTCACAGTTCCAATAAAAATAAAACACATAAAGATTAGCCTTGCAATAGCCAACTGGGTACCCTTCATTTTATTAATCTGCAAAACTATAGTAATTATACGACAAACTATCCCGTAGAATTTGTACACTTTATTGGACTTTAAGCAATGAATAAAATTGGGTTGTTAGTTATAAGTATATATTCAACTAATTACATATATTCCTATTAGCAACCTTACAAAAACTTACTAAGAACGCAAATATTACAACTATAGGAAACCGTGGCTTTGTATGTAACTAATGTTTAGATACTTAAATCAATTAAACAATAAAAAGAAGAAAATAATTATATGAAATCAAACAAACATTTTGATCCAAGATTTGACTACTTAATGAATACCAACAGGATATTTACTTATTATTTATTCTTTTACAAAGCCGAAGACTATAGGCAAGTGTAATATCTAACCAAATCAAGAACAAACCATCATTAATGCAACATTTTTGCAGGAACATGTGATTTATGCCTATATCTTCCTTAGAAAGAAACAATAAGCATATATTACTTTATGCAGCGGTTCGTCGTACTTTAACAAACTAACAGACCATTAAGAAATGTGGGTGACTGATGTTTAAAGTATAAGAGTTGTTAGAAAGATGTTGTTTACTTTATATTATTTTTATGGCATCAATTAACATGGTAAATTTCAGATATTTTTTTCCTAAATATGAGGTAAGATAAGTAGAGCTTGTAAGTGTAGCCTAGCGTTACGTTTGATGGTACGAGTGACTCTGACTATTTTGGTCTAATGATCTTTAGTTTTCAGTAGCATAGTAAAGCAAATAAGATGATTTATAATCCTAATCTGTGTAACTATCAAAATATCCGTTCACTATCCCTGAAGTTAAATAATTTTATACTCTAGTTAGTACGTTTATAAAAGGTGAGAAAACGACAGTGAATCTCGATAAGTGAAATTTGTAACCTTTAATAAGGGTAGGCGGGATTTTGCTTTAGTCTACAGTCAAAATGTCCAGGGTAGTTATGTAATTATTAATAGCTATTCAATTTCTTCGTTCTATACTGTTATGGATGGATGAGGGCGTTTAAGATTGCGTTATTTAAGATAACTTTATCATTTGATGTATCTTTATTACCCAGTAGTGGTATTGTTTAGTCATATATAGTTATATAGAAATTTTTATGAATCTTTTTGAATTGATTGTACATGTATGCATTTTGTTCTTAATTAATAAATGTATGTTTGGAACTTGTCCATATATTTTTATAGCTCATATATTTATTCTAAAAGCGAACTTACGATTCCATTTATAACATTTAATACGTTGGTATTATAAAAAAAAGTCAATCAATGCTAAATAAATAAATATATTCTTACTGGTTGCAGTTATTTACGACCTCGTATTAATAGAAATTAGTTCACCTCAGATTGTTTATCGATGGTATTTTGCAAGAGGTGAAAAGAGGAGAAGGCACTGACAGTGTTGAAAATGGATGATGACTGTGGAGGAGGGGGGGGTAGCGGATCAATTAGTAAGTATAATTCAATTACTTAAAGTAGTTTAAGTGCATGAATGAAGATTATCTACGTAAGACTCCACTTATTCCACTGAAATAAAAGTTCAGAAGTTAGGTATAGATTATGACTATCGCGCTAGGTGGGGCAGGCTACTGGAAGCAAAATTTATACCTGCTGCAAGAACGTGCTCCGAAACCTCTTCCCGTACGGTGTACCAAAGTTGTTGAAAATCATCCTCCTCAGTACGGATCTGAATTTCACGGATTAATTGATAGGAGTGAGGTAATAAATTTACACCTATTTAAGTAGATATACATATTAAATCTGGTTTTTTATGCGGATCGAATGCTGTTTGAAGCCGGGGAGGGTGCTTTTCTTGTTCGAGAGTCTCGACGTTCAAGTGATGCATTTACATTATGTATGATTTTTGATGGTCGCGTGTTAAACTACAAGGTAATGTACTTTACATAACTTGATGTCTCTCAGTGTTAATGCAATCCATTGTAAATAGAATAGCTTTTATTTATGAGCATATATTTGGTACGTAGTTTGAATATGAATAGCACAGGTTGTGTTAAAACTTTCCTATTAATGTATTTAAATTCGAATTAAAACTAATGCGAGATTACTTTTCATGTAAACACAAGTATGCAAATTTTTTTGGCCAATTTTCTTTTACAAATATCAATATTTTTGTTAGATGAGTGAAGCAGTTTGTTAGCGAGATTGTCAAATTATCTGGTGACTTTATTCAATTTTTTACGAGTATTTTGCAGCTGTATTATGATGGAACTCACTATGTTGGTGAGAAACGTTTCGAGAGCATGGAATTGCTTGTTGCAGATGGTCTTATATCAATGTTTATGGATAAGCATGCATCCGATTATATTAAACGAATGGCAGATGAAGCGATATATGAGCATAGGTGAGGTCTTGAAACATACTACTGATTTGTATGAGAAACAATTTAATTTTTAGTCCGTACATGCAATACACGAAAACCACGGATGTGCGGAAGCCAATAGCTAGATCTCATAGTTTTACTCAACATACTTTTAAAATACCACATTATTGTGATTACTGTCGAAATTTCATGTGGGGATTGGTTCAACAGGTTTGCTTGCTTAACTTAGTTTTTTTTAGTATTCAGTTTGTAGAAATGATTTATTCAAAATATCAATGATTTTATTAAAAGGGTGTGCGTTGTGAAGATTGTGGGTTTGCTGCTCATAAGAAATGTTCGGAACACACACTACATGACTGCCGGCCTGAAGCTCGTTATGTGAAAAGAATGTTTGCAGTCGATTTGACAACGTTATGCCTTGCACATTCGACACCAATACCTCCTGTAGTAAACATGTGCATCCAAGAGGTAGAAATCACAACCATTGTATTTATTCAATATTTATAGCATGTTTATCTTAGGTGGAGTCCCGAGGCTTATGCGTGGAAGGCATTTATCGCGTTTCGGGTTCACATGATCATATGGAACGATTAAAAAGACAGTTTGACTCTCAGCAAATAGTAGATTTGAATCAGGTACAAACTTACTTCTATTTAAATTGTTCTCAAATATACTGAAATTTCGGATAACTCAGGTAGATGATATTCACACCGTATGTGGCCTTCTCAAACTATATCTAAGACTACTACCTCAACAACTTGTTCCGTTCAGTGTATATAAAGCATTACTTGTGGCATATTGCAACGCCAGATCTACTCATGAGCGATCTCGTGCTTGTCGGTAAGTATTTTAATAATCTAATCATTTGTCGGTTGAAATTCTTTCTAATTTTAGGAGAGCCCTGGAAGAATTATCTGAAGCTAACGCCTTAACATTAAATGCTTTACTTTCGCACCTAAGAAGGGTAGGTTGGCAATTTGTACTAGTTATTTGCATTGGATTGAACGAACAATTTAGGTTGCTGAACACAGTTCCGTGAATAAAATGAGCGTGGAGAATATATCGACTATATTTTCTCCTACACTTTTCTGCACTGGAGTAACACCATCACTTCCACAACAACAACATATGTTACTTCACTTTTTAATTCTTACCCCTAAAATCGTTCCGTACGTGTGAATTTATTGGTAGCTTTAATCAAAGCATAAATTCATACATGATTGCTTAGAAGACTGTAGAATAGCTACGGTCGCCATGATTTAGTGAATTACCAAGACTAATTCAATTGACAAAGTTCTTGCCTACTATTGTATTTTCCTCTGCAAATAGTTATATTTGTATATCATGTTGAATTTCGTTTTTTTAAAGTACAGATTTACGATACAGAACAATTGACAACGTTGTGTATAATAAACTAGTAAATGTGGGGATGACTATCCATGTTCTTGGTTTAAGGATCATCTTAGAATGGATTTGGCAATTTAGGGTTAGTGTTGACGAACACAGACTTTATTTGTGTGTAATGTTCGATCACAGCAGTGCCGTTTTCGCGACCAAAACCGGACTGGTCGAATCCCCCGAAGGGTATCAATGGAGCTAAAATTAATTGGCTTAAACAATAAGTCATGAATTAAACGTTGAAGCGAAGGCAAGAAAAGCGACTTACAGACATCATTGTACGTGTTCACATAGACGCTTCCCGCTCTAAGACTATTGGCAAGACGATATGACCGAGATAGGTCCCTGAGTTAATATTAAAAATAGTTTTAACGAAGTGATTATAAGTATGAAAGCGGACCTCGTGAACACTCCGCCTGCTAAACCCATAGAGGTATCATTTGCCATTTTGACCGCTTCCTCTTCGGTGTTAAACGGAATTACAAGCATAACCGAGCCAAAAATTTCCTCCCTTAAATTATTTTCTAAACTGAATAACCTAATGTTGATAAATAATAAAGATCACTTGTAGACTGTCATGTGGTCCTTCACATCAGTGATAATGCACGGAGAGAGATAATATCCATTCTCCAAACTTGGAACAACAACACGATGCCCTCCGCAAACTATTTTTGCTCCTTGGGAAGTGGCGCCTATAAACAATTTATCAGTTCATATCTAATGTAGTCTATATTAAAGTTACCAGTAATGTAAGCCAACACTTTTTCCATGTGTTGTTGACTGATATGGGCGCCAACCCGTGTATTTTCTTTGAGTGGATCATCTATTACCATCTCTGACGTCTTTCTTTTTATGAGATCAATAAACTCGCCAATGATTGATTGATGAACAAGAACCTCAACAAAATCATTATGTTAAACTAGCAATCCCTTTAATTATGAGGGATTTTCTCTAGAATATTTAAATATACCTTACTAGCATTAGAGCAAACTTGTCCTTGACTATAAAAGTTTGCCATCATAGCTCCAGCGACTGCCGACTCTAGGTCTGCATCCTCGCATATGATCAATGATGATTTTCCACCTAATTCCAATGTCATTGGTTTGATATTCCGAGCAGCACAAGCCTAATGACGATTTTATACCTCTGATATACTGATAATACACCAAAATATATTACCTGCATTATTTTTTTCCCCGTTGATATACTTCCTGTGAAAGATACCTTCTTAACTAATGGATGCTCAATCAACTCCTTTCCAGTTTCCGCATCTCCCTAACAATATCTATGAAAAATGATAAATAAATAGATGATAAACAATAAAATCAGAAGCGTACCTGTACTACATTAAATATTCCATCAGGAAGTCCAGCAGATTTTAACAATCTAGCAAGTATAACAGCACTAATGGGTGCTAGAGGACTTGGTTTGTATACAACAGCATTTCCGCATGCAAGAGCTGGTGCTACTTTCCACGTACATGTTTGGATAGGATAGTTCCAAGCGCCTAGGTGGCAAAATTAATCAAAATAAAGAATACCCACTTTTACAACCAGATTCTAATTATCATTGTAAATTCGAAAGTAGCTTTTAGATTTGAAAAAAAAATTAGATATTTCAGAACACACGATACTTTAAAATGGCGATAAAGTGTAGAAATATAAGTAAAAATAAAATAAATACTATTTGGACTTAATATATCTATAATGTACCAATGCATGCAACAACACCCAATGGTTCTCTAGTCGTATAAGCAAATCGATCAGAATCGAGAGGTACATGTTGCCCAGGCAGTGTATGTCCTAAACAGTGCATATAAAATTATTACAAGATGATTCTAATTTACAATAATAAAAAAAATCCCACCAACTGATGCGTAGTAGTTAAATGTATCAACACAACTTAATACATCCATTTTTGACTCATATATTGGTTTCCCACTGTTAACACATTCCCAATAAGCTATATTTTCATAGTTTTCTCGTATAAGCTATAAATATCTAGTCAAAATCAAATAATAATTGAACATAGAACTCTTATTTAATTAATTTTATATTACTAAATACCTCGGCAGCTTTTCTAAGAATCTCGCTTCTGTCCATCCATGTATACTTAGCCCACTCTGCTTGAGCTCTGTGGGCAGCAAGCACTGCATGTGACACATAGTGAGACGAAGCTGGGAAGCACTCGGCAAGAACAGTACCTGCAGAAAAACTTATATAATTGAAAATAACTACAACAAATCTACTTCGACATATGAAAAAATGTTTACACAGGTAGATCATGATCTGTCTAGTACTAAATAGTAACCACAAAACTAGATTCAACATACGCAATTAATCGACTCGCAGCAACTTTATTACTAGATCAGGATACTATAAAATTCCAATTGTTACCTTGATTGATTTGTTATATATACCATAACCCATAATTAACGAAATACCCTATAGTAGACAAAAACAGACAGCCTTTAAGAACGCTTGAAAACAAGTTTACGCTTGAATGTGTTCAAGGTGAACATTAGTGGCTCTTTTACAATAAAAGAATCCAATATCTAGTAATTACTACATTCATGAGGATAAAATAATCTAACATTATCCCTTTCAAACTTGTATTCCCCAGTTTTGAAAGAAGTCTATCAAATCTCAGAATCTTGAGCATTGTTCAGAGAATCTTAAGGAAAACCATTCAATTCCGGATTTTATATAGCTTTATAAAGTAGAGATGACAGCTAGTTTTACCAAAAACATTTGCCAAAATAAAATAAACCTTTTAATTTATGAAGAGATAGTTTTCATGATATAATGTGGTAAATTGTTTAAAATCATCTTGTATTAACTCAACGTTTCAACTCTTAGACCTACCACGTATCACTAATATATGAAAGCTAAAAGATTTCAACTTACCACTACGTGGTTCAGTAACAGAGAATGATTTTCCTTCGGTTAAATGTACAGCTGAACCATTGACAAAATGAAGTGCATCTTTAATACTGACTGGTATTATGAAATGCTTTCCAATCTGTTGTGATAGTCGCATCTTTAAGACACAAGCTTGTCTTAGAGTTGCTGGATGAGATCCATCTAAACCCTGCGGGATCTCTCTATTTCTTTCTTCAAAATAGGTTACCCAATATTTGATAAACTCTCCATTTTCATTTTTAAAATTTAACTTATGATCAGGAAATTTTAGCTTCTTATAAGCTTCGGTAACTAGCTGACTACAATAAAATGATCTTTCTCCTTGCGAATTCACACAGTTAGGTGCAAAAATATCATTATACGCACAACCAACTAACGCTTCTGCGAAAGTAACTGCATTGTCTTTTTCACATTTTGGTGCTTCAACAATAACAATTTCAAAATTATCTGGCTCAACATTCTCAATAGTCTCACTAAGAGTTTGAGAAACAACTCCAGATGGCATGGCATGAACAATAAGGGACTTTGAACATATTATGCCAACATGGTAATATTCAGATCGGGCTACATCTGAAACAGCTTTTGAAAATCCAGAATCACTTTTCTTTGAAAAGAAAACGAGATCACCCGCAGAGAAGCAACTCATGTCAAACATATCCATTACCTAAAACATAAATGTCGTAAAACCTAACGTTATATAAAATAACCACGGACAAATGCCCGGAATACATTATTTAATAAACGATAAAAAATCTCAAATAATTTATTAAAGATTGAACTCTGGTATACACAATATACGGATAGACTTTCTCATTTACTCAGTATACTGATAATAACAACAAAGAACGCTTATCACGTATTACACAGTACGACCATGTTTTCCCTACTTTTGTGACATCGAAGTACAGCAAAACTATATTTACAATTATGAAGAATGTTTTACAGTATACACAACAGAATAAATTAATTATGACTCTAACAGACCGTATTTGAAAGTAAAATTTTTTAAAGTGAAAGACTCTAACAATACTTTAAAACCTAATTTTAGGAAAATATACGTCTCTAACTACTCGTAAGCTGGGATTATATAACATGGGTTGGATCAGATATTTCATCCTTAAGAACTTTCTCCAGCATCTTGGTCAAGTTTTTCGGCAAGTGATCAGTAAAAGCAGATGCAGACAATTTAACATCCGACAGACATCTAATTTCAACTTAATAATTCAAGCAACCTCAGACTTAATAAACGATTACTCCCACCTCGGATCTATCCATTCCTTCATCACTGAACCATTATCCTCCGTCAAATAAAGAATTTTTCCTGGGGCATAAAGCTGAAACACTTCGAAATATTATTTTCAAGACTAAACTTGAAAATATTGTATTATACCTCAATTCGATTGGATAGAATCATGCTGATTGGCCTATCAAGTGTCTGAGAATTTGTTCCATAAACTGAACCTGAGAAATCACGAATTAAAGTCGCCCTGTCTGTCGAATCTGAAAGGAAATTGTGCATAAGGATTTCACCAGACCAGAAAATAATTATTCAGTGTTAATTAACTATTTATATGGAATATGATTAAGACTCTATAGTAAGCCACATAATTTAAAATAATTTAAGACACTAAATGCTTCAAAATAATCTTACTTTCTATAAACATTAACTAATTAACTGCACTCGCATAACTACAAGAAAGTTAATTAGTTATTACAATGACTAAGTTTGCAATATAAATTAGTTTTGAGTTTAAATCATGTGTTGAAAAAACGCGAATTCTAAAAGATAAAACTCGGTTCTGCATAAATATTATGATGGTATTAAGAGTTTACAGATTTTTTACTCAATTCTAGAAACATGTAATCTACCAAGCTAAAAAAAAATGAAAGTGGGTTAAAAAAACCAATGGTTTTAGGAACTTAATTCCAGATAATGGTCCATTCTCCCACGGTGAATTGAAAAAAAGACGAAAAACACCGCGCATTAAGATCTCGTACTTAGCCCTAGTACAGGAGTTTAATTCGGCATCTACTTTCTCACGTAAACGGTACATGGCCTGAAACAATTCCCTTGCTGCATCTCATATTAACTTTTCAACCATTATCAGACTTACATGATATGATATACGTGAGACGACATCATCACCTCCTATAATGCTCATTACGTGTTGTTCCATTTCAACAAGCCCATTCTCACTGATTACACAACCGGGAGGGGCAAATGAAAAACAACGTACACTTGGATATTCTTGCCTTTAAAAAATTTTTAAAATTAGGTTCTTGTACATTTATTTAAGATTTAGTAAATATGAACAGACTTCAATAGAAGAGTAAGGAGTGATGCAACGCCAGCCCCCAGTGAATGTCCACATACCACCAAATTGTAGTTAGAGTTTAAAACAAAAATATCTTCGAGGACTTGGTGTTTTCTATAAAGTAATTTGCACTAAATAATGCTTAAAACAATGAACATTTAAGACTAACCTAAGAGTGTCAAATACATATCTAGCACTCATTAAAATTCCTCTATGCACTCTAACTTCACCACCACTATCGAGAGAAGGATCTTCGCGGAGAACAGGATCAGCATCAACATCTACGGATAGCACCTCATCGTCTAAATTCAAATAACTCCAGCTTCATATGTCAATACTTTGTAATAGTTGTCATTTAGGAAAAGATAAAAATCTACCTAGACACAGATCAGTAACTAAATCCATAAGAGAGCATGATCCCCGAATAGTAATGACTATACTTCTTGTTTCGTGATCAGCAAGAACAACGAACGGCACCTACCAATGTAAATAATATTCTGTAAAAAATCATGTAGTAAAGATTTTTAAAAGCCGTTAAAACCTCATATAGTCGATTTCTAAAAGAGACGAAGAATAAATCCACATTGTTTTTCTCTGTTGAAAGAGTAAAGGCTGCGGTGTTACAGAAACAACAATTATCTTCAACAACCAGTACCTGTAATTGTTTATTCCAAATACATGTAAGAATTGAATACACTGGATGAATTACACTCATATTTGAAAACGACCCTATCATAAACTTACTCATTCATACGATACCAATATAACCATCTTAACAATGCGACTAGTTATTAATCAATTAAACTTAGATCTGGCTTACTCAAATTTTCAAAATGCAATAAGCAAAAGCAATTAGCTAATTGAATTTAAGCAAACAACGCTACAAAATACTTAACCTAACCTGACACTGGTCTTTAGTAGCAAAGCACTTGCTACTTCTTCGTAGGTGGTCAGGTGAACTATCCAAATTATGAATTTTGAAATAAAAATCACAGGATGAACGCAGCTTCTGAGACGAAATACTATAACTACTAGGCGGCTCCATTTTCCAGGACTTGCAACAAACACTATCCTAACATAGGCAAAATCAATACACAGCAAATATACAAATTAGCATATATAAGTAGAGTAAAATTCGCAGAAAAAAGTCTGAAATATGTAACCAACTTGATCGCACCGAAGCCCTCCACAGCACTGTAATTTCCGGAAAAGACGAAAAATTGCAGAGACGCCGAAATTATGTAATAGGTACGTTGGCCATCCGTAGACACAGGAAGAAAAGTGAAGAAAGTGAAGAGCATTTTTCACCGTCATCCAATCAGGTCGACCTATATAGTTAATAAAATGCATATACCTATTCCTAAAAATGTTCTCTTATGGCCATAAAATAGAGGCATGTGCCAAATAGTATAATTTAATCCATATTTCTCTATAAAATACTATCAAGGAAATCTCAATATTAACAAACCACTAGATGCTGCAACAATAGGAGGATAGACGTTAGTAGGAGAATGGACAACTAGGAGCAATCCAGCAGCTACATCACTTAATACAAGATCACCTTCCGTGAAAAATGAAGCAACCAAATTGGCCAAATCATCAATCGCCGAACGCATTAATGCATCCTGGCGTATTTTGAACTGAAATAGTATATTATGGATAAACCCAAGAACCCATAGTAATGGATAACTGATACTAACTATCTTAAATCGCCTAGACCATGTACGTCGAGCTAAAATGCTTCCATCTTCGATATTATCGTCGTTTACAGGATTAAACACTATTAGAACACCAAGTAGGACGAATATTATCAACATCCATTCCAGGCAGACTGTAAATTTGATAATACTAGAAAAATGACATGCTGGATCCACACCCGTCGATTCTTCTGAAAATTAAATTATATTAATTCAACCAAATCACGCAGTCGCATTCTAACATACTAGAATTTTGTATAATTAAGGTGCCCCACTTTATCTGAAGACATGCAAGAATATTTAAGATTACAAATACTTCGACCAACCAAATGCTTGAATGGTCGAAACAATAGTTAGCATAATTTCCAGTACAAATATTGGAAGTCTAAGATAGAGAAAAGTGGTCACATATTTCCTAGGTCTAGGATCCATAATAGTCCCTCGAGAAGAAATTCCAGCAATGAAAAGTGCTAAAAAATATCTAAAGACATACGAAAATAGCTTACAAAAAAAATAAGTGCTATATACTAATAACAAGTTTAATATACCTAGTGCTGCAGTAATTCCATTTACAAAAAGTAGAGTAAGTACTGGAAATGTCATATCCTTGGAAGTACAGGAGAGGGGAAAATGAAAGATAAAGACTACGAGAGCAAACAATACCCTAAACAAATATTATATTATAATAGGTCATATATTTCATAGTAGCAAACAGTCCAGTAAATGAAATTCGAATCGAAGTAATCTAGGTAAAAACTTACCATGATATCCGAAAAAAAGCTTCACTTAGTTCTGGAAAGACAAAGTCATCACTGGCGATGTTCCACTTACGACCGAAAGCTATAAGAGACGGCATTCCAGCATACTTCTACAATAAAGTTAATACAACTGATATTTTAAAATGAAATCGTTTAGTAGTACTGGATGTTGCACAAAGTAGATTTTAAAAATATTCTAATCTATTATAGATAAGCATAACACGGAATCTTACATCATGGAGCTATGGATTTCATTAAATAAACGTCAACAAGAAAATTGGCAATACTACAAAAAAGGCTCTCACAAGGATTCCCTGAATTTACAGTATAATTTGAATTCTTGGCAACATTCCTTCTTGTATTTTTACTTTCTGGTTTTGAATTGTACCTACTCTAGATGTTAATTTACAGGTGTGGTAGCCTTTGTTTGTGTATAAATGTGTAACTTTATGTCTAAGTTCGTTTAAATCATATTTATAGGAATCTTGTATATTATATAAAATGCAACTTATAGTCTATTAAACCCAATATTTACATAGTTTACTTTCTTTGCAGTAATGTGAGTGTATCTGTGCAACCAGTGTCGTGAAAATTGTTATTGAGGTAGGTTGGGTTTTGTAGTAGTTGATTGGAGTATGTACTATTTGTCTACAGTGTGATTTCCAAGTCTTTGATACAACTCTTAAAAAGGAAGGTTTAATAATCCAATAAAATACCACAATATCTTTCAGACTGTTATTTTGACTATGATCTAAGCTTATTTATTACTAAAACTATATTGGTCAATCTTTAAACAATGGGAGCCTATCTAAATAAACCCATTACTGAAAAGGAGTCTGAGAGCGGGGAAGGAAATGGATTAAAATATGGTGCCACTTCGATGCAAGGATGGAGAGTTAATCAAGAGGTAATTTGTTACGAGTGAAAGTGGTTGTTAACAAAGGTAGTGGAGGTTTGTTTTAATTTTATGGGAATCACTGTAAGAAGGTTTTTAAAAATCAACTGAAAATACTTAAAAACTAGTTTCCAAAATAATGTATATAGCACTATCTCTGTTAGATTTTTTTTCAAAAGAAATTAAGTTGAGTGCTTATTTATTTTTTGTTGTTCATAGGTAACGTAATATTCAAATACGAGCTGTGGGTAAGATAATAGTATTAAATGGCTTAGAATCTAAACGTTAGTTCAATGATAGTATTTCCATTAAGGATGCACATAATTGCGTCATTGGTTTACATGGTTCATGGAATATGTTTGCTGTTTATGACGGGCATGGAGGAACCGAAGTTTCTAAATATGTTTCAATGCATCTTCCTAATTTCCTCAAGTGTAGGTTAGTCTTTTTCATTGTATAGATTTCTTTAGAATTCGCCCAATTTTAGAAGATGCAGAACCTTAGAAGAGCTGCAATGCTTTTTATACTGTAGACCTTTCCAAATTTTGAAGTACACATCGTATTTATTCAAATGAATGAAGAGATCGATTCATATTTTTGGGATGCTCTTCGAGTCGCCTTTAAGAAATACGGGTTTAGTATTGTTTGAGATTTTCTTGATTATACTGAGGTTTACCATATTCATGATAGTTTACAGAGAATTCTGGGCAGCGGAAGATATTGTCACAGCATTACAAAATATTTTTATTGATTTTGACGATGTTCTTAGATCAGAAGAAGTGTTAGTTGAGCTTAAGGTAAGTTTCGGATATTTTTCTTTTAAAAATAAAACAGCTTACAAAATCAATACCAGAAAATGTCAAAAGAAGGCGAAGAAAGGCCTGTACGGGACCACGATGATAGCGATGATGAAAATGATCGTATACAGACAATTGAAGAAAGTGCCCTACCTCTTGAAGAGTTGCTGGCCAAGTACGTTTAAATTGTTCTAGTATTGCTAAAACTATAAATCCACATTAAATTAAGGTATGGATATACATTTCTGCAAAAAGGAGGTGCGAAAAGTCTGGTTCAGTCTGTGGCGGACGTTGCCAATGTTGTAAGTTGTGTCATACTCAAATAAAAATGATTAGGTTGGACTAGGTTTTGATTTTTTTTTTTGACATCCTCAGTGAAAGGCTAAACATAGGTTAATTTCCATGCTCTAATGTAATGCCATTGTGGCTGACGCTGAGTCAGTACCTACAGTACTTCAGTTCTTCTTTAAAAAAGGGATGTTAGGGGAAATATATTTCATGACCGTGAGATGAATAATGAGGTGAGTGCATTGGTGCCTTGCAAAATAAGTGAACAATATGTTAGAAATTATGTCGTGATACTTTGTCTTTTCAGGAATTGAATCACAGCGAGATTACGGAGAAAGAAAAGAAAGGCAAACGTGTAAGCAAGTCTCCAGCGTTGGACTCTGTTAAACGAGCAAAGACGGATGTGGAAGGAGTGGAATTAGGAGGTTCATAAAGTAGCAGAATAGTACATTAAAATATTAGAAAATGTATTTACTAATTGGCTAGGATGTGGAATATGTAAGACTGGTTCTAAAACTAATTATTTTCATACTTTGCCCTTATTAAGTAATACATTTAAAGTAAACGAAACCAAAGAAGATGACAATGAAGACATGAAGACCGTTGCTCAAAATGCTGAGGGGTCATCTGACACCAAAGGGTATAGTTTTCATAAAATTCCTATAGAATTGTATATAGCAAAAGATTGAATATAAAAATAACATCTTTAGTGATGCTGTTACTATTGATGATAATAAGGATGTGGAGAAGACTAATAATCTAAAAATGAAAAATAAAGTGAAAAAGATGGCGGTTGTTGCTGCTGATAAGAGAGATGATCCTGATGTTACGGAGTGAGTTCTCAAATAGCCTGAAACCTTTTGGTTCAAAAGCTCATTGGTTAGTGCTACTGCACTAAATCATTGTGTATTATTAGAAATATTTGAACCTATAGTAAAACGGACACTTCACCTGGTGCTCTATTAGAGATGGAGGGTAACGTATTTGCAAACCGTGACATGGAATCTTTATAATATACCACTAGGCTTGTCGTTAATCACAGGTGCGATGATGAGTCAGATGACTCTGATTTTGATGAGGATGAAGCTATTGACGAAGAGGAATCTGAAGATGAAGATGAGGGGCAGGTTCGATTTGTTTGAACTACTTGCTATGCTGTATATAATTAAACGTTAATGTATTTAGGAAATCATGCTACCTGGTGGTGAGACCCCTGGCGAGGATTCTGGCACTACTGCTTGTCTTTGCCTTATGAACAATGAAAAAGTGGGTTATATTTTCCTCAAAATATTTAAACGTTTGTGCTACTTTTCAGATCGTCGTTGCTAATGCGGGTGATTCGAGAGCTGTCCTCTGTCGAGAAGGTAAAGCACTGGATCTTTCTATTGATCATAAACCTGAAGATGAGGTAGAAAAGATGCGGATTGAGAAAGCTGGGGGCATGGTTAATGGTGATGGGCGGTCAGTTCAGGGAACTTTTCAAATGTTAACATTTCACTTTTTTAAATTTAGAGACTAGTTTTGATTTCAATTTAAGTGGCTTAGTTCATCTATTTAATTATTTAGGGTTAATGGTGGTCTAAACCTTTCTCGAGCCCTTGGTGATCATAGTTACAAAAAGAATGAGGACCTTCCCCTAAAAGATCAGATGATTACGTAAGTAGGGATTTTGTAGACATTCTCGTTGATTATGTTTAACAATATTGAAGTTTACAAACTATTTTTGCAGAGCACTTCCTGATGTTAAAGTAGAGTTAATACAACCGGGTGATGAGTTCCTCGTTGTTGCATGTGATGGGATTTGGTTAGTTTCGTCTCATTAAAAGTTTTATACTTTTTATGATCGTCAGTTATCGCTCACTATCTTATTTAATTAAGGAATTCCATGGAATCTCAACAAGTCATTGATTTCGTTCGTGAACGAATTGGTAAAGGCAAGACATGCGAGGAGATCTCTGAAGAGGTATTTCTTTCTTCAGGAAGAAGTTATTGATTTATCTCTAATCAGTTTAAAATAAATTTTTGTAGCTATGTGATCACTGCCTTGCGGAGTCCACAGCAGGCGATGGCACTGGTTGTGACAACATGACTGTCATTGTTGCCCAGATAACTCACTGAATGCATCTCGTACTTTGTTATTTTTATGAATGAGTGCTGTATCTTTAAAACCTATTTCTTCTATTGTTTTATATTTACTGTTAAATATTATATTAAACGTATATTAGTGGAAACCGATTTTGATGTGCATTTTCTAAATCATGCTTGCCTGTGGTTCACAAACATTCATAGTGGTTTTGTTTGTTAACTTATAATGTGATACTTTTACCAAAATACATGAGATCCGATCAGTTGTATTGGATGACGGGAGTATATACATTTAACATTAGTACTGTGGGTTTACCTTACAGTGTTCTCTCCTTATTTCATTAGAGTACATGATTGGGAGGTTAGTTGTAATATAGGAGTTGTCTTTTTTAAGTAGGAGTATATTACGGGTCATAGGGGTTGGATGGATTTTGCCAAAGTGCTTGAACTAGTGGAGTGAAGTGCATTTCATTAGCTGGAAGCGGAGGGATATTCAGCGTACTGGTTCCAAGTTGCTTGTGTTGACGTCTGTAAACTTAATGTAAGCTAGCTTCACAGTAGCAATACCAAGTGTTATTGCGCTTATCATATAATTCCACGTGATTATCTATGAGGGCTAAACTCAAAAGTCTATCTGTTTTCCAGGTTATTGGCGAAATATTCAATTTCATTAAGCATTAGTATGACCCTACGTAAATCGACAACTGCCGTTCCATTCACATGCCGACCGTTCCTTCAAGCATTGAATCTGATGCTTATCTCTCGCATTGGATTGCTTTTCAATTTTCCCACTAAGAACAGGTTGCCAGTTACTCGGCACCCTCTACTACTGTAGCAAGCGTGTGAATTAATGTTTTTTTTCTGAATTCTTTAAGTTTTCAATTCTAATTCCTTTCTTCTTTATTCTCTTTGGTAAAATATATAAATCATGAAACAGTACAGTTTTCTTAGATTCAGAGCAATCTTTAGTAATCATGTAAATCTAAGAAGTTCAATCCACTACATTTATCTGATTCGCGAAGTTGTTCGGTATCGCCATTTACTATCTGAATGTTCTCCGAAACGCACAATTAACATTTTATTTGCACAGCGTTTTTTGTCATGTTAGTTGTCACTAGCTAAAATTTCTTCCTATAATACTAAGCAGTGGATAACAATTTTATGGTAGCAAGCTTTCTGCTGAGGATGAGATCAGGGACTATCCTGGATTTATTGAAATTGGAATCTAGCCAAAGAGGCTCCCAGTGATCCCAAGATTCTTCCTAGGCGCATTTTAGTATTGACGAGAATAAGGTAAGCGGGTTGTGGTTGGATTGAAGTAAGCCGGGTGTTGGCCAAGCAGGGATTCGGCCATATCCTGCCTCTCAGATACACGCTTCAGTATATTTTTCTAAACGGTCAGCTTATAATGAAGACTGATAGGTGAACATAACGAAGGATTTCTGTTAATTTTTTCTTTAATACATGTTTGGGACTCCTGCACTAAGCATATTCTCGATACTTACTCACTATTTTTAGAAATCATAATGCTTTTATATCTTGTGTTGCAATATTACTTTATACTCGTACAAGTTGGTAGATTGTTCTTCAGACGATGGAGTCGCTATCTGCGATTCAAAGCTTAGCTGAACTTCAGACGAAATTCCAACCTGATCAGTCGGTATTTGATACAGATTGTATGTTGGCAGTAACACGTGAGAGCAGTGAAATTTCAGGTATTTTTTTTTAAATCTTATAGTATAATACTTATATTTTACTTCTACTTTCTTTAGTTTATTCATCTCTTTAAATTGATAGTTGATGCCTAGTTTTCCTTTTATTTACTGATTTAAGCAGAAGAATGAATCGTATTTTGCTAGACTAGAATAGTTTCTGCATTTTTGTTACGTATTTTAGTCTGACTATTATGACTTCATTCTTTATTTTGAGAAGATGAGGAGGGATTACTGCGGTTGCGGGGCGCCGAGTCTTCACTATCTTAGGAATATAACGAAAACATGTCTAATCTCTGGTTTTAGGGTTATCAAACATTGTAGTTATCTTATATCTATGTTTGTAGAAGAGAGTAATACGTATTTACTGTCCAGTTTGTGACTTCACAGCGCAACAAGAATTCTTGCAATTGCGAAATATTCTATTTTTATGAACTTTCGAAAGGTACAACGTACTATATTAGTCATAAATGAATAATGTTTAGAGAAATTTCTATAAAAATAAACAATATAATAGAATATAGATTTATTAGGTCAAAGTCAAAGTTCTACTGCGATATTGGCGATGTCTCAAGAATATTCACCATTCGACCCTAGTGAACCGGTGGTTCCAAAGGAAATTGATTATAGAGGGCATAAAGTGGTTGGCTTCGAACTACATGGAATTAATATGGTTTGCCTTCCGCAGGTTGGTATCTATAGATCGAAACTAAATATAATATTAGTCGAAGAGAAATATACTATTTTAAGCCTAATAACATATATATGCTTTTGTATAAAAAAACGTTAGGTCTCTGCTTAGAAGATATTTCAGGTGTATGACTTATTCCTAAAGAATATGGTGGGAGGTCTTCACACAGTATATACGAAATTAAAGAGACTGGAAATTACGCCCATTATTTGCAACGTAGAACAGGTAGAAAATGGTGATCGAAAATTGAATTAGACAGTCAAATCAGGCATTCAGGTTCGTGCTCTTCGCAGTATGAGTGCCATTCAGCCTGGTGTGAATCGATGCAAGCTAATTGCTACTTCCGACTTTGACAGACTGTACGAGGACTGTACCAATACTTGGTAGGTCACTGTTAAGACGGACTCATATCACACTAATACACTATTCTTGGATATTTCTCAATAATCACAGCCTTGAGGATTAAATTAATCTAGAACGCCCGCATAATCGGATATAGGAGAAGAAGCTATTTGTACAACATCACATTTTTTTGAATTTCAGCACTCGACCTGGACGACCTCCAAAACGAACATCTAATAACGATGAATGGATTCCAAAAAGAGAAAAGTACGAAGGTACGTTTTCAGTCTCATTAGGCTTTCTCGTCATTATTATTTTTAATTTGCATATTTTTCAGATATTCCAAATGTAGAGGATTTTTCTCTTGCTCCTTCTCCAACTCCTTTAGCTAATCCTCTTCTCTTAGGACAATTTCTCCCTCAATTCACAGCACAGCAACTGCTTATGCAGCATATGATGGCGGTTGCTGCAATGAATAAACCTGTTGAGTTACGGTATGCTAAGATGGAATGACTGGCCTTCAAGTTTTTATTATTATTTAGAACTTTTTTCCTAGTTTATCAGCATTTCCGTATTCAAAGGAATCTTGAAAATCATGAAATAATTTTAAACGTACAAATAACACGTTATCTTTGCAATGCGAAATCATTTGGTGGGTGATAAGAATTTTCCCTGCATAAAATCAATAACTTTAGGTAAAGACATTCTTGAGAAATATGATGACCATTTTTTCTCCAGTAAGCTGTCAGATAAAGTAGTGCAATGTGAAAATATAAGAATACTTGCTCTTATTGTCCTCCTAAAATACCATAGATAACGTCAATGGTTCAAGGGCTTTCAATCGCAGGCGTCATCTTGCGAACAACACCACAATCGCACTGTGGTATCTACGACTACTGATTTATATCAATAAAAAACAAATTTTTAAAGGGAAACAAGTTTGCTCTGGCATAGATTATTTTAGTTATCAAATACTGCATATCTTTACTGCCATTTCAATGAATGAGTAAGTAATTTAAACACTTTGAGAACGGTGTAGTTTATGACTAGACATTTTAAATAGGTAATAATTTTGGCATCATGCTGCGTAAAATATGGAAGTCTCCTGATATGGGGTATATTGTTCCAGCTAAGTATTGTTTGCAGAACTGGTACTTCCGGAGAAATTATGGAAGGAGCTCCTCTAAATTTGTCAAAGACAAATCCTTCAGAAACTTCTGAAAGTGACTCACTTGAAAACATGCGCAAAGATGGAGAAGTGGGTGTTTCATCTATTATAGCTAAGTGATCTAATCAGCATTTATAACTATAGATCTCTCCAAATCAGTCAATATCGGATCGGGGTGGGTCATCAGGATTTAATGGTTCTAACACTTCGGCATCATCTGATCAATCAACAGCAGCAGTAACGAAAATTATCAATTTAATCGATATGGCCAGTGATCATTTCAAGCAACAGAGGGATTCTTTGCAGAAGGAAAAAGGTAATAAATTAAAGAAATACTATATTTTTTTACTAATTAGTGATATTATTATCCCCGTATTTTATTGGGATATAGTTTGTAGCCGCAATTTCTCACAGAATGACGGCATACATTGTTCAGCCGTTAATTTAAGTTAATATATAAAGATTCTAGCTAATAACCTGGTATAAGGCTTAGTACTGTCACCGTGCAATTATTTATGAGATATGCGATAATTAATCTGATTCTCCTATATATTACTAAACTAAAATACACAAAACACATAAAATAATCATTTGAATATGTAACCGAATATGGTATTATCATCACTGAATATATGTACATATTCAGATGAAGTGGATTTCCTACGGAATCAACTGAAGGAATCTTTAATAGACGAACACAAGCTAAGACAGCAGCTTGATGTCGAAAAAAAGAAATCCAGTAAGTTGAATTATGGTGTAGTACAAAGAAGAATAAATAGATATGAAAAACGAATAAAAACTCTTTTACTTGGAGAAACAATTTTGGTTAACTTATTTTTAGTTATATATATTTAGATACATATTTCCGTCGTTTCTGCAAAGTCCGTCGGGAAGTGATTCTTCTCAAAGAACAACTGGCTGAGACACGTGAACACTGTTCTCACAGTTAAACTTTCAGGAAATATGTTCTTATAATTTATAGGTTCAAGGTAAACCAAATTTATTCTTATAATTGTGAACATTTATGAATTTGTCTCATTACAGTGGAAGGAATAATATTAAACTACAATTAAGTAGTTAAAAAATGCGTATAAGAAATGAAATTACTTTCCAATCAATTTTTATTTTAATATTTAGAGCAGCTATTGTTATACTTAGCAAATTAAATCGCAAGACCTTTTTTGATGACTCTATACAGGAATTTAAATTTTTTCATTACTGCCGCAAACCAGGTAAATTTATTGTAACCTAAGCAAGATGAAATAAACAAATATTTTAAATGCAAGCTGAAGAGTTTTTCCACCAGCGATTTAGGAATAAGACAGTGGATATGCATGGCGACAATCAATATATTAATGTATAGAAATTCATCTAAAACTTCTATAGAAATCTTAATTTACCAGGAACAATTAATAAGACTATGTACGGATTTAGCATTTTTCCCATGTGAAATCACCTTTTATCACTTAAACTTAGACACTAACTCATAAACAAAAACATGGCGATCTTCATACTTGGCGCGCACTACGGGTGTGAATTTATTGGACGGCTTTTTTACATCAAGCGTTTAGTTGGGTAGGATATTCAAAACTGAGGATACATCTTGTTTCGTCTAAATAAGTTACTGTTAAATAAATGATCCTCAAAATGTTTTTAGTCTAGCAACGTACTTTAGAGGTTTAAATTCAGGGCTACCACTATGAGAATCTGTTTTTCTTTCTGATTACAAAAATCAGTGTCACTTTTTTCATCTTTCATTGTGCTATCTTGTACAGCTGTGTAGATTATTATATGCCTTTTGATGAATACTGTTATTTCTAGTTTGTTCATAATGAAATGTACACTTTATATCTTTGTAAAGCTCTGGCAGTTTTCCATTTGAACATAATCGTCCTTGAAATCAACGATTGTACTCAAGGACACTATATATTTGGATGCATTTCCTTAGCAACTATTTACCTAGTCATAGGACCAATCTTGGAAATAATTGAAACAGAGGTATGATAGCTGTAGTAGAACTACTGCCAATTGAAACGATCAGATAACATCGCCACAAAAATCGAACTATTGAAAATTTGATCCCCATAGGATACATAGGTTAAGGTCTGTAACTACTAGTTGTTTAGTAAGAAGAGCACGTCTCCCTACCACGTTCAATGGAGATATCTAGTTACTATATCAATCACAACCCAGTTTACCACTTTCTGATCATTATACTACATTTAATTTCTCTGCAATTCCTTCTATATCGATAAAACTACTTTCAGTTTTAACACCTAGTCTTTCATACCGTTCTAATTTTCGCATATAAAATATAAATACAAAAACTAACAATATACAAAAAAGGAGTACAAGATATGACTACGTGGTGGTGATAATAGTAATAAGAACCAATGCTAAAAGTATTCAACATAAGTGATAAACAATAGAAACTAAGTATACATTGGGATGTGATCAGGCAGCATTAATCTGAACATCTTATTGAAAAACCAAATATTTCCAAAGGAAATAAAATAATTTAAACATAGAAGAAAAATAAAGGGGTCACAATTTACAAGAGGGACTAATTTGATAACTAGAATAAAAGTTGAGATTTAAAATGTTATATTTAATTGCAAAAGATGGATGACTGGATATATTAGATTTAGGAATGCAATTATAATTAGAAAGAAAAAAGCTTCTCAATTATGAGGATCCGATAATTAGCTAACTTTCGAATCTATGTACTCCTGGGTAAGCTCTTCAGCATCGCGAACTTCAAGATTCTGGAGAACTTTGCAGTATAAAATGAACTTATAATAGACTAGACTATAAATAAAAATAAGTATTTAGTTACTTTTTAAACTAACCTTTGTCAGTTCACATTCACTAACTAAATTGTTACGACTACCAGCATAAAGCATTTGCAGCTCAGGTGAACAACCTGAATTATGTTAAATAATAATAATAAATATTTAACAAAGAGATTCTTTACCAGGTGGACTATAGAAGATAAGACACATTGGATAAGATATCCTTCCATCACTGTGGCTCATACTATAACTAAGAAGAAGGAAACGTGGTTGTTGCTGAGGGAGTTCATCACGTACTTCCTCCATCGAGCAATTCTAAGACATACAATTTCGATGATAATTAAAGAGAATTAGAGACACAAATGACAAACAGCAATAAGTATATTAGTAATATTAAAGTCGGATTACCTCTAAAAATATCTCAATTCTCATTTCTTGAGCTTCTCTATCGATTTTAACTGAAAGCTGCTAACTTAGATAATAATCAGGACTCAATACTACATAATGATAAAACTATATAATGTATCACGATTCATTATGCATGTTGATGGTATTTTTCCTTAATTTGTATATGTATTTATATTAAATACCAGTACCCTTTACTTCCCCTGTAGAGATCAAGCAACTGACTGATGAGTGCGTTCATAGATGTACTTTTCGAAAACCGAAATCTCCTAAGCGCCTGTTTTAAGTCTTCAGGAATAGCAGAAATAATGAGGTTGCCACTCTATAAACAAATTCTTTCATAAGCATTTCTTTGATATAGCCGCCATCTTTTATATTTCATTCAAATTCAAGGATTAGATAATTTTATATGCTTGAATAACTTACCATTATTATTTTAGCTGATCCCACTGATACCTAAAAATTATCTCGAGAATTATTGGAATGATGAGATTTTGCAACTAAGTATACAATAAACTTCGATGTTTACGAAATTTAAAACGCAACCAAGTAAGATGAAAATCAACCTTTTATGATAAAGTTCAAACAATTTTAGGAACAAAAAGGCAACATCACATCATTGTTTAGATGTGAGAACCGATAGAATTCACAGCTAAATAAGTTGAACCCGTGCATTCCTCTGTACATAGTTATAAAATGTAGTAAAAAACCGAAGTGAAATTTAATTATACAGAACCGCTTTAAGATAATCACTAAAATGAGGCCATGCAACCATTATATGATGTTGGTTTTATTCATGGACTTAAAGACATAAGATTGAACTGAAATAGCTTTTCTTGTTGTTTCGATAATAGTTGTTCTATTGGCCAAACAAAAGAATTTGCCACTGGAGTCATTAAATATGTATATCCCATCATTCCCATATTCTCCCCAAAATGTACGCTTCCACCATGAACAATTACTTCGCCTCGTCCGGCTACCAAGCAGAACTTTTGTGTCTCTGGAGGTCCACCATACTGCACTGATTGCGGCACCCATCTGTAAAACTTTAGTATAAACTTTAAAAAATATTAAGATATATCATAACCAAAATAAAAATTTTCTACCGTATAAATTCCAGATCCATAGGATCAAAGTCTCCCGAATTAGATATATCAGCTGTGAATACAGTTAGCCGTCGGAAACTACTATTTCTAGATGGTAGATTTGGACTAAGTAAAATATCTGGTCGTGTAGAGTAGAACTTCATATCTGAAAACTTTTAAGTAGATTGATGAGTACATAATAAAAATGTTCAGATAGATTTGATATCATTATTAAAATATTGATAAAAAAAGGTGGATAATTATGTGGTTGATTTGATGCTATAAATAGTTTTTACATATAGACGTTAGCAGATTTCGGTAGATGTTGTAAAAAGCGCCAGTAATTTAAACCTGTATTAGGAGAGCAGAACTGAACCGATAACTGATCTAAACCAAAGTAACGATTGTTCAGGCATTCAAAAATAAAACAAAAATGGTTACAAACAAATCAAAAATAAATATTGAAGCAAAAAAAAAACTCGCTTTTTGCGATGAAGACATGTAGCTAATCATATATGGTAGCTTTCTATAATTAGAGTGGATCCATCAATGAAAATGCAAGTAGCACACACAGGTTTTAAATGCAGATTACGAACTAGTGGGCAACACTCAATTTTGAGAGCAGAAGAGGTGGACAAATATTTGTATACTCAAAAACATGCTGAACAAGGTTAAATGAAGAATGATAGTTTAGTGAGGACTTACGAAGCTGGTTAATCATGGTACGCAGACGCACTCGCATTTCGGCAACATCAACTTCATCGAGAGGAAGCGAGAGCTGAGACGGCGATAAAAGATCAACCAGTAGGGATATAGTAACTTGATCGATTGTACGTGGTTTCGCTCCAAACCTTGCTCTTCAGTGGAAGAATTACATAACAGTGGATAAAAATGGTAAACCTACAAAATTCGCAGAATAACAGACTTACTGCTTACAAGCTTGAATATTCTTTGGTGATAAATAACAGTTATTTATTGTGCATTTTATTCCATCATAATCAACTTCCTCCGATTCCTAAAGATTTCACTCTCACTACCAATACCCCATAGAATGCAAATTGGTAAAATGGATTTAAAAAAACGACCAACACGAAACGGATGATCTTCCTCGTCTTCTCTGCAATATCTCCGTACCTGTTCACGACGTTTCATCTCAGTCTCTAAAACATCCCTCACGTGTCTAAAACAAATGCTTATACAATAACAATATTCAAAAAAAAAACGAATGAATACTTATAAACAATGTATCAACTTACTTAATAAAATTAGTGCATCGTTTCTGACAACAATCATACATGTAACTACACTTTGCTGAGCCCTGTATAAATACATTACAGCATAAATTACTACAAAATTAATAATTCAAATGCAATAAAAGAGTAGTACTTAACAGACCTTTGAACCTTTTTCAGGAAGTCCTAGAGACACAAGACGAATAACATGATCTGTACGGAGCAATGCAACCCCAGGGAATAAACGGTTTGATGGCTGAACATGACGGTCCAGCTCCATTACAGGCCACCACCGACCCGTCACCTAAACAGTCTCAAAAATATAAAGGAAAGTGCGTCTTTGTATAGCTAAAAGATTACAAATGATGAAAAGCAGAAGAAAAAACAATCAAAACGTAGAAAGAGGAAACTACCGGAATAGTTTTCCACTTCCAGGGCATTCCCTCCGGATCATTTGTGTCAAATGAGACAATGAAAGCTATACTATGGCTACTGGTGGAAGTCCCAGTCATTTCACCAATAAGAAGAAGACATCCTTCTCGTAAGACAGTTAACACCGCACCAGCTGGGCGAAAACTTGAAATATTAACTTATTTCCTATAGCCAACCAAATACTAACTTATATGAAACAATTGCAGCGTCTCATCTCTTGATTTTAAACCTATATACACAGATAGGTCCAAATCATAACGAACTATTGGTTTTTAAACTACCTATTTTCCCAAAAACACCTGCACAAGACTATTTTAAAGTTAAAATATTAGTGCAACATAGAATATAATGTTAAAAGTAAAGATTATAGACTATAATGACATAAAGTGTAGCATGAGCTAAAAGAAGAAACTCAATTTAACACTAATTTGCCACCGTTGCACATAAAATCAACTATTTGAAAAAGTGTCCGTATTACTTACCTCGGCCAATTCACACTGTCATCGTGTATGTGCCTAATTCTAAAACAAAACATATAACATGAAAATCAATACCACTAAACTAAATAAATATAGGTTAAAACTTACGTTGGAAATGCAGGCAACGGTGGAGTAAACCATCTTTTCGTACGCAGGTCGAGAACGAAGAAGCCAAAATTAACTTCATAAGTAGATACAAGTCCGCCGTGCACAATGAATAAGTCACCATGAATGGTTGATGCGTGACCAGCAAGATATGGCCCATCATTTAGTGTAGCTAACTGGACAACATAAGAAAATTAATAAAAACAGCAATAATAAACCTTTGTAAGTGGTAAGGTACAATATAGCATTTAAAAAATCTTTTATATGAATTCAATTAAACAAAACCACTTCTTTCCATTCAACCAACATGAAGTGTCTTAATTTGATGTCTTCGAAGTATTCTTTACAAAGGAAATGGATTCCATGTCATGAAATAAAGTATAAAGTTACCTGTCTATAAGACTTCGTTTTAGTATTGAAAAGATGTATTTCATTTAGGTTAAGCGCATTAGAAGGACGAGGCAATGGTCTGTATCCACCATAGAGGAGGAGCTCATCCTTAAACCACCGTTTTAAACAAATATTAAGAAGGAAAAAGAAATAAATAGTATAAGAATAAAAATAATTTGAATGAAAATGGAAACTTGCTTTGTACACAACCAAAGATGCCATAAATTTTGGTAAGGGGTAGGGCGAAGATTTAACAACAACACGTGACCATGTCAGTGTAACCTTAAATTATTAACTATAAATTAAGTTTCAGTAAGTAATAAAAAATTACTCAGAAATTCACCAGATCTAGCTTCCACATATCGTTGAATGAAGCGTTTTCAGATCCTTCAGAAGGTGAACGCAAGTCAAGAGCTTCACCACCGAAGACATACATCGCATTATCACCTTCGTGATACACCATACTGTGTAATCGCCTATCAGCCATATGTTCTTCTTCACAGCTTCCAACGAAACGGCTCCTAATAATAACAATCGTAAACATTTTAAAATATTGAAATCAACATTTGAAGGTAGGTACGCAAAAATACTACTCTAAGAAATAACTTAAAAAGCAATAAAAATAAATCCTCTATTAGAAATACTGCAGTGATATAAAAGGTAACCATTTGAAATGTCGCCGAGCTTGGACTTCTCGATCAATTTTCTTATATTCACTTTCACAAAGTTCAAAAAATTCAGGCACAGCATTTGCAAGATTTCTTAGCTCTGGATACCTGTAAAGTACTTCAGTATCGGTACTAGTATTACATCGTTTAATTATCTTGCGGTATATACAAACCTCAAATATCGTAGTATTTTCCGAATAGCAGTTGTTGGTAAATCAAGAAGACTGACATTGTAATATTCTTCGTCACCCATTAACTACTTCTTCACCTTCTACCTCGAATACATAAATATGCTCATTTTCGAGTTCTAGCTAGCTCCCTAACATCCGATGAGACATTAACCCTATGTGGTACAAAACAACATTTCTAAATTAAAATGCAACAGCACTTATTTATAGCAATGAAAGTTCTTTCTTAGGTATTACTACATCCTATTTATACGTCGCTAACTTTAATATATGAGCCTGTTTTCGTCTCAAGAAAATAAATTGTATGCCTTGTATCCTCTAGCAAATAAAATAAAATAAAAATTCTAATAGTTAGAAATCTAAAAACATTCATCAATGACCAAACCTGTATCTACGACGCAAACTGCAAACTAGTCAGAAGCAATCTACTGTCAAGATTCATAGCTGGTTTACGAACTCGTGTCCTGGACGAGAAAGGCGCCGCCTCTGATTGGTCAAAAGGATCAAGTGGGAGGAGTTTTTTTCAGGTCTGTGGTTTTCATATAAGACCTAATAGCAATGAAAAACCTTACAAGTTTTGCCATTATCATTTGTGCTTTGTCTTTGGTGCTTATTTCGTCCAGAAATATTGTCATAAGGGAAGTAGGTTAAATAAATTAATGTGTCCAGCAAATACCTGGTTTACCTCATTGGTAATCTTTAACGAGATATTTCTGAATCTGTTCAATAACCAGACAGTATTCATAATAACTCGAGAAAAATAAGCGGTATTACGCACTGTATAACCTAGATATTAAGGCAATTGGACAGGCGTAAAAAATAAAACAAAAGGCCATAATTCGTTTTGTCCAATTATTTTGCCAACTTTACCTAAACTATTACTCGTAAGAGTTTTATGCTTCAGCTATACATCTCGGAAGCGCCTCTTTTGAAATTCTTTCGTATATTGTAAATCATGTAATTTCTACTTCAACACCTCTTTACTGTATCCGGTGCTGTTATCACTTCGCTATCGAACTGTATCTCAAAGCATGGAAAAAGAGTTGATGCCCTCAGCCCATACCTAGAACATACGTGGATGTCTCCTAACGGCTTATTCAAAAGAGTTTTGTAATCACAGTAATAACTATTAAAGCTGCTTTCATCAGTGATACACTGACTTTCGATAAACTGTTACACTTCTTTATAGCTAAGCTAATCATGGCTCAACAGTGGTTGTATCTGTTATTGTAAATCGTTTGAAAGACAGCTATGTGCACATCTAGACAAAGAAATTTGTCAAAAAAGGATATGCACTTCAAGATGAAGAATATTCACCAATATTTGACAGCTTGCTCAAAACGAAAGGACTTCAACAGCGATAGAATACACTTGAATATCTTAGATGACAGCCCTGTTAATAAAGGTGTTATTTTGCTCCTATTTAATTTATATCCCCTTAAAACCAACTAATTCTAGCCTCTGTGATTTCTACGCCTCATCTGTTCTGATGTCTGCACTCTGGCTGTTGTTGAAGGCGGAGATTGTGGAAGACGACTCCTAGCGTAATCGAAAAATCACCAATACATTAGACCTTAGTCCTCTTACAAGGAAATATATATATATGTAACAGATGTTATTGGCCGTAAATCTAAATGCGCAGATAGTTCGACCGGGGCGTAACGTTTTCGGACGACTAAACCACGTTTTTATAGCGCGAATAGAATGAAGACAATGAAACATCAATGGTCAGATACGCAGAGGAGTTTGCTGTAGTTGTGGTAGTTAAGATGCTTTATTGGCAATGCATGTACAAGGCAATCATCATTTGGCTAGAATAATAAATAGAATAAATATAAGATCTGAAAAACCCACAAAGAAATGCATAAATATAGATCTTTCGTTGCTTCAAAAGAAAATACACTCTTGCCACGTAGGAGAGCTGATTTTATTTGTCGCTGAACGCTCAAGAACTCTGTCAGCTACACTATATTTAGCAGTGTAGGGTCCGCCTGGCACCTACAATATCCGAATGATTAGCTATGGAAGGAAAGATAGGGGGAAGACGGAGATAGAAGAGTTTTTTTAAACGCTACGTACTTTATCACTTTAGTGAAATTTTGAATGACCGAAAACGCTTTGTCTTAAGAAAAGTGAGTATTTCGATAAGAATTTCTTTTCTTTACCGTCAATAAGAAGGCTACATCACTATGAGACTCTTTTCTCAAACACTAGTCCTTTTTCGACAGTATTTATTGTCCTTTCACTGGCTATCTAACGTTCATATTCTGATGGATTTCATGAGGTTTCAGTTCACTCTAATATCATCATAATCATCATTTATTGACTTGTACAAGTACAAAAAAAAGTATTAGAAATGTAACAAATATAAGAATAGAAATAAAGAAGAAGAAGAGGAGACTTTTAACAATAGTGCCACTAATATAACTATCGAAGGTAGGCAACAAACTCTAGTTCAGAACGATTTATCATACTTCGTCAATATCTCTAGAAGGATCATGAGATACTCTATCGAATAACCCCTTCGCCACAAGAGTGTTGTTCCGAAAGGAGGAGCCACTACCTTGGTATTTGAAATATGACCTATATTATGTTTAAGAATAAGTATAGAAGAGGTCGTGTTTATGGCTTCTGCGAGGCTTGAAGGATTATTGCCTAAGAGGTATACCTGATCACTTATATAAGGGTTTGGATGGACCTTAAGCTATGGTTATGAGCTATATCGTCAGAATGTCAATCAATCAGCAAGGAAGGTGCCAAGTCGCTTCAAACTTGATGGTGAAGGTAAGAGGGCACTGATTTTGGGGTGACCAGAGACATCTGAGTTGCAGTCAATTGCTTCTTGTCTTAGGTGTTCTCATAGGCCGTCCGT